>CM067856.1:59337592-59530092 GCA_034642435.1 Megalocaria dilatata | reverse complement strand
ATTTTCAAGAGGACGAATTTCGTATTTGATTATTGATTTTCTCAACATACATTGCTGAATAATGAAATACTGAGTTTTAGCTGCACAATTCAAAGCTTCATGTTGGTGAATACCATAAACGGCATAAACCCAAATTGATTCTTTACGCTAGGCTATAAGAGTCCAAATTCATATTTATTTGATGGCCACAAGATTGTGTGGTAAAACTTCACTTTCAGGCGAAGTATGTTCTGAATAACATCGTCCGTTAGTCCCGGACAGAGTATTATACGCTGTAATAAATGCCCCCAGACACCCATAAAAAACAGTTTCCACAAAAGAACTGAAGTTCCAAGAACCGTTTTGGGACATATCTGCGAAACAAATGCCGCAGAACACATAAATTTTTAATTGGCATAATCTCGGCCTACAATACATATATCATTAAGTTTCTCCGTGACCTTCTTCTACTCCATTCAAACTTTTTTGATTATCATTTACTGAGTCGTAAAGAACTTTATTGGAAAACATTCAGGTACATTCATGTTGCTCTTCAAATATTCCTTTTATTACAACAAACATGTCAAATTGTTAGTTATCGAACTAAAGTACTTAGGTTTCGATAATTCGTACCTGATATTTATTCCTACATATTTTGTTTCTTATAACCATGCAACAGGTGTCCCAGAAAAAATTGATATGCCTGAAACATCTCATTGTAGAGCTTTCTTATACCTAAGATTTATCATTTTGCGAATAAACGTTTTTGCTCATTTCTTTGCGTTTCTGTATTCTGTATATCACATCATAAATAAATCTATCGGTATTATATTGACTTCATGGACTATAAATATTCAAAAAATCGTATGCTGTTGTAATTATAGGAGTATAAGTAAGTTCGTGCCGTTTCTGTTGACAGCTTCATTGTGAAAAATTCTGTATTCGGACTTAGTGCGATTTTTTTAATGATTTATTTTTATAAGTTATACCTACTGTTAAAAATGTCTCACCTTTAGAAAAATCCTGAATGATATCAGAAGTCCTATAAGAAATAATTTGTTCAGTTTGATTTTTTTATAACAGAATGACTTTTTTTAAAGCATGCTGGGGTGTAATGTCAACGTTCAATCTTCAAAAATTAATTTAGAAAACGCAATTTTAACTATAATTTTTTGTGAATAAACTATTTTATGAAATACTTCAATTGAATAATACACATATATCGGGTGTTGTTTTTAGAGTGATGAACTTTAAATTGAAATAAAACATTTAAATTAAGATTGAAGCCAATTTTTTTTTATTTGAAAGAATTTTATGACATTTATGTTTTAACAATAATTTCCGGCATATTTCCACCATGACTAGCTTTGAGGAACCGCATTCGACCAGACCAATTTTGGATCACTTTTTCGAGTAATTCATCAATAACACGAGTTATGTTGGCTTCCAGAGCGTCTATTGTTTCCGGTTTATCAGCATAAACCAATGACTTGACATAACCCCAAAGAAAATAATCCAGTAGAATTATGTCGCATGATCTTGAAGGCCAATTAATTGGACCATTTCTCGAAATAACGTTATCGCCAAATTTCTCTTTCAATAATAATAAATTGTTACGGTAGCAACATGAGGTGTAGCACCATCTTGTTGGAGCCAAAACAATTCTGGGTCGATACCATTAAAATTTTGAAACAGATAATCATTGATCATCGATCTGTAACGAGCACTGTTCACTGTAACATTAACTTAATCATCGTTTTTAAAGAAATATGGACCGATGATGCCCCCAGCGTGTAAAGCACACCATACAGTGCATTTTCAGGATGCAATGGAACCTGCAGAACTTCTTGAGGATTGTTTTCACTTCATATACGGCAATTTCTCTTGTTTACATAGCCGCTCAACCAGAAAAGTACAGTTTTTTGTCTTGCTGTTGTTGATGCATCGAATAGAGCAAATGTTTTCTGAAATCTATCGATAATTCGACGAAAAAGCTGCTCTGATGGACGATTATGTAAACCATAAATTTTACGAAGTGCTCTCTATAAGTTTGGCGAATAGAACACTGATTTTGAAAATAAATTTCAATAATTTGTACACATGTAAAATTTTCTTAAGATTTTCTTTTGTCGAAAGGAATTACTGTTTTCTAAATAATGAGTGGAAAAAGTTGAATTTTTGTTTACTTTTCATTGAATTCATTTTACGTTCGTTGAAAAATAAACAAAAATTCAACTTTTGCCATTCATTCTTTAGAAAACAGTAATTCCTTTCGACAAAAGAAAATCTTAAGAGAATTTTACATGTAGATTCAAAAGAAAAGAAGCTTGATTATTGAAATTCTCAAATTCGTTCACAATAAAAATAATGTAAAAATGACTTTACGGAGCTATGTAACCCCAAATATTATTTGAGATATTCAAATGGGTACCATCTGTTTAACAACCTTCTTTGTCGATTGCCGACATTCCGATATCTTTTAGAAGGCCCCTCTTTTTTAACTCGGTTTTTATCACGTTCCGCTTGTAAACCTCTGTACCACTATTAGGTGTTACGTAGAATCTATTGAAATATTCAAAATTTGTTCACAATAAGAATAATATAAAAAATAATGAATGACTGTACGGAGCTATGTGAATCCCAAATATTTGAGATATACAATGAAAATAATGTGAAAATAATGGATGACCGCACAGAGTTATGTAACCCCCAGAAATATTTGAGATATTTGAATAAGTACCATCTATTTTAACAATCTTCTTTGTCGATTGCAGACATTTTGATTTCTATTAGAAGTCCCTTCCCCCCTTTTCTACTTTAGGTTTTATCATTTTTGTTTAAATACCTCTGTACCAGTGTTAGGTATTCAGTTGTCTGATGATGGGATAGTTCATTTCCCGAAACTCGAGTCACAAGAAAATGTGTAACATATCTTTTTATTGATAGTAAAACATAGCAATTTCTACAATTTGTTTTAAATATGATCAACTACCAAATAGTAACGGCTGAAACAATTCAGTATCTGAAAAATGCCCCCAGTTCGAAGATGTTAATATTATAACCAAGTTTCCGCCTTTCGAGATGTTGTTAATCCTATCGCGAAATTGGTTACCGTGATAATGATTCAATGAGGGTAAGACGTGTATATCGTGTGTGGACAGAAAATTATAGAGGAACACAAGAAAAAGCAACTAGGTCAACCAAGGCGTATCAGCGTCAAGAAGGCGCTCCAAACAACTAGATCTACGAGACCGTTTTGGTAATGTAGATGTATCATTTCCAATATTAGTATACTTTATTCCATAGTAAAATATTCCCGTCGTCGCTTGAATTCCTATTACATCAATAATGGTCAGAACACGGTATAACTCCCGTCATATGCCAGCGTCTGTAACACGCCTGCTCTGACCATCTCATTTTCTCAGGAAATTAAAATGTGGCTGACGGTGAATGTCACTCAATATCCGATTCTACATCGTATCTGAGAAACATTAACAATCTTGTTTTAATGAATCAATTAAAGGCAACCAATAAAATGGCGTAAATTTTAATTGTCTTCAACGCCTACTGATCGAACTTTACAAGCAGCAACGGAAAAACCGCTTGAAATTATTTTGATTTAATACACTCTGTTGTAATTAAAAGCTGCGGTAGGCTTGGGTGCTAATTTTTTTCTCATTTGTTTTGATCGTATGAAATATATTCCGTGATAAAACTTTCGATATCATACTTTTTATTATTATTCGAGCTTAATGCTGAAAGATTTATTAATTTTTTTCTTCCAATCATTCTATTAATCGATTTTTTTTATAATTCAAGAAAAATGTGAAATCAGTCTGATCAGACTGACTTCTACTAAATTCAAACGCTACAATAATTGTTAAAAAAAACGACCAATCTGTATCGATTCTATTCCTAAATTAAACGGTTGCCAAATCCACAACCGAAGCGGAGACAGAAAGAGCGGGCACATTCTGAAAATTCACGGCAAACGCGATTATCAACGGTCGAATGGCGACACCAAAAGTCTGATAAAAGTAGCCAGTTGAACCTATCACATGCACCAATAAGGGCGCATATCAGCGTACGGAGCGGCGTGAAACGAAATTGCAGCGCCAAATGTAATTGAACTGCGGCGTGACATGTGCCGGCTGGCGTCTGCCCGGCTGACCTCATGACGTGAATTTGCGGACGATTTGTATGTATGTATCTGAATAATCACAGCGCAATATGCCCTTGCAATGTGTGCCTTCGGGATGACGGAGTGCCCGGTTTAGTTCTTTTGCGACGCCGCTAAACTGTCTTTCCTATTTGTTGCTTCAAATTTTAGTGATTGCTTCAGATTTGAGTGATGATTTCGCTCTAAATGGTTCGAAAATCATAGTCACTGTAGTACTTGTCTTTCCTTCGATAGGTCTTCGTCTTATGTTGTCTGGATCATTTGAGCTTGATCTGCGTCCTCTTGTGACTCTGCAGCTCTCCCTTCAGCGTTTTTGTGGGGGTCCAGTGGTCTACGTGTCCATTCAATTCTATTCCAACACACACAACACACCATTCTATCAGAGACTATTCAAAACAATCAACACACGAGTCTCCTCGAGACAGTCAGGCCCAAAGCACCACACAGTAGTAGGTTCAGTAAGTTATTTCTGTTCATTCATCATTTTATGATACATATTTTTATACATCAATATACTTTCTATACTTGTTCAAGTATAGCATTCATTTTATCCCTGACGCCAGGTACATATATTTTGATACAGTTCACTTATCTCTAATCCCTGACGCCAGGTCTTCACACACAGACTATTTATATTGGTTATATCTTAGGAATGCAATGTAACGTTTATTCAAGAATACTACTCTGTCAAGAAAGTACCGGGAATTTTCAATTAAAACAACATTTTTACATTTAATCGTCAAAATTTATTGGGTCGCCTTCAAAATAGGCTCCATTTGCTCCAATACATCTATGCCCACGGCACTTCCAATTATCGAAACATTTTTTATAGGCGCTTTCCGGGATGGACTTTAGCTCTCGCGCCGAATTTTGTTTTATGGCTTCAATCGACTCAAAACGGGTGCCACGAAGGCGCAATTTTAGTTTTGGGAAGAGGAAAAAGTCGCAGGGAGCCAAATCCGGCGAATACGGTGGTTGCTGAAGCACGTTTGTTGAGTTTTTGGCGAGAAAGTCAGTCACAATCGTAGCTCGGTGAGAAGGCGCGTTATCGTCATGCAAAATCCATGAGTTGTTCGCCCACAAATTTGGCCGCTTCTTACGGATACGCTCACGCAAACGTTTCATAACGCCTAGGTAATACTCCTTGTTTACCGTCTGACCCTCTGGAACGAATTCGTAGTGCACCACGCCACGGATATCGAAGAAAACAATGAGCATCACCTTCATTTTCGAGCGGCTTTGGCGTGGTTTTTTCGGTTTCGGCTCATTTTTTGCCACCCATTCTGATGATTGCTGGCTTGTTTGCATATCGTACTCGTAGACCCAGGTCTCATCACCAGTTATAATGCGTTCCATGAATGTAGAATCGGAATTATAGCGCTCCAGCATGTCTGAAGCAACCTGTTCGCGATGACGTTTTTGAAGAAAATTCAGGTCTTTCGGTACGAGTCGTGCGGCCACCTTTCTCATGCCCAAAATATCAATCAAAATCGTACGTGCGGACTCGTGGGATATCTTGAGATCATGTGCTATCTCTCATAGCTGGTACGACGGTTTTCCAGCACCCTTTCCTTAATTTTATCGACGTTATATTCGATCGAAGCCGTCGATGGGCGACCACTTCACGACCGTCCTTGAAGGCTCTGTACCACTGATATGCACGAGTTTTCGATAGAGCATTATCACCAAAGGCCTTTTGCAACATTTTCAATGCATCGGCACACGAAAATTCATTTGCAACACAAAACTTTAAACAAATTCTTTGCTCAACGTAATCACCCATAGTAAAAATCGGCACGCACTCTGACATCGACTGACTTTATCAGCTGTTGCAAACACACTAGTTGACAGATCCCGCTCAAGCTTGGCATAGTAATTAAGGACAGTGGTACCAACCAAGGAAAAAAAAATTTTACCTGCCTCATTGCCCCGCCAGATTTAAATCGATAATTCCCGGTACTTTCTTGACAGAATGTACATAGGTTATATTGATATATTCACAATATTTCTACTCTGCACTTCAATATTTAGGAAATTTCGATATCATTGAAATTCCATTTGCAAATTTACACAGACAATAAGAAAAATTGAAGCCGGCGTACTACAGGGATCAATACTAGGAACGTTGCAATTCAAAATTTCATTTATCCATCGATCTCTTCAAAAACGAGGAGATATGAAATTACCCAATTGGCAATATATTATTCAAGCAGATTCTGAAAGATAGTGAAAACACCTCCAGATAGACCTGAATCAACTTATCATATACTTCAAAACTGTAGAATCAAGATGATGATTAGACGATAAAAAAAAAAATAAAGGGAAAGTAGAAGCAAAATACCAAGAAGTGCTTCTCGACGAAAAATTAAATTTCAACAAACAACTTGAAACGAATAGAACCAACACCTGACAACTACACGAAAGTTTATATCCATCGATAAATCTGAGTAGCAAACTGTCATTGGAAAACTAATTGGAGATCATCAAAATCGTACTTATACCCAGCAGAAGATACTTGGTACAATGTAGTAAACAACAGAAAATAAGAAATGCAAAGCACCATCAACAAGGTTATGAGAACGACCATGAGAGCACACAAGCAACGGGAAGATAAGCAAGGAATTGAAGATCGAAACTATAGAAGAAAAAATATCAACTCAGGCATAGAAAATGAGGAATCACCCGAATATCGAGATGAAAAAAATCCTGTCAATTGAACACAATATGACTGACAAAAGAAAATATCTATCACACATAGGCTAATAAAAACCATTCACAATAATAAGACAAAACTAGTTCTGGATAGTCAACAATTCTGCCCTTGTCAAAATTGCTAAAAAGGTGATAATTTTGATGTCTTCGAACTACAAGCATTTTATTAGCTGAGCTGACGAAAGCGATTAAAAGAATATATGTATGAGTGAGCTCTTATGAACACAATTCTAACAATGAAGAAATCACCAGCAAGAAATTGTTGACAGTAAAGTATGCCCTGAAAATACTTTTGTTTCCAAAAAATCAGGTTAAAGAAATTGTTTCTTCTAAGTGCAATCCTACTATGTGTCATTAAGTACTGTTATGAAATCTACTATAAAAATAAACAATTACACTGAATCGACAGGAAAAGATCTCACAGTGGAATTTATCTTGACTTAATAGAAAATAATTTGATATAAATATTTAAAAGGAGACAAAAGTATTTATCGGGTGTTTTTTTAGAGTGAAAGAACTTTAAATTGAAATAAAATACATTTAAATTGAAATTGAAGGAAATTTTTTTTATTTGAAAGATAATTTTATGACATTTATGTTTAAAGAATGATTTCCGGCATATGTCCACCACCTCTAAGGAACCGCATTCGACCAGATCAATTTTGGACCACCTTTTCGAGTAATTCAGGCCTTATTTCATCAATAACACGAGTTATGTTGGCTTCCAAATCGTCTTTTGTTTCTGCTTTATCAGCATAAACCAATGTGTTGAGAAAACCCCAAATAAAATAATCTAGTGGAGTTATGTCGCATGATCTTTTAGGCCAATTAATTGGATCATTTCTCGAAATAATGTTATCGCCAAATCTTTCTTTCAATAAATCACGAAGGCAGCATGAGGTGTAGCACCATCTTGTTGAAACCAAAACACTTATGGGTCGATACCATTCAAATTTTGAAACAAATAATCATTGATCATCGATCTGTAACGAGCACCATTTTCTGTAACATTAGCTCCAGCATCGTTTTTAAAGAAACATGGACCGATGATGCCTCCAGCGTGTAAAGCACATCATATAGTGCATTTTCAGGATGCAATGGAACCTGCAGAACCTTTTGTCGATTGTTTTTACCCCATATACGGCAATTTTGCTTGTTTACATCGCCGTTTAACCAGAAGTGAGCTTCATAACTAAACACAATTTTACCATAAATAAGTGGATCAACTTTAAGCTGTTCTAGGGCCCAATCGGCAAACGAACGACGCTTATTATGGTCAAGTGGCTTTAGTTCTTGAACCAGTTGGATCTTGTATGGATGTAGACCAAGATCTTCACGCAAAGTTTTCCATGTGGTGGATGCACAGAGTCCAACTTGTTGTGAACGTCGACGAATAGACAAATCTGGATCATCATTAACACTATGACTTACAGCAGCGATATTTTCTTCTGTACGTATAGTTCTTTGTCTTGTTGTTGTTGTTGTTGCATCGAGTAGAGAAAATGTTGTTCAAAATCTATCGATAGTTCGACGAATAAGCTGCTCTGATGGACGATTATGTAAACCATAAATTCCACGAAGTGCTCTATGAGTTTGGCGAATAGAACACTGATTTTGAAGATTTGAAAACGTTGTTGCGGCGTGAGTCTTTCCATGATAATTTGTCAATGCATACTGAACAGAAATGTCCAAACAACATGGCTTCTACCTTCTGTCAAATCACAGTTATCCCTATCGAAAGTTCTATCACTCTAAAAAAAAGCACCCGATATAAGTCGACTTATGAAAACACAAAACAAAATTTTGAGGAAGTAGCCTTTTTGGATTGGACATCATCTATTTGATTAAATATACGAAATTAAGAATCACTGAAAAATGTATCGAAAACTAACACAGTAACATAATTTAATATTTAAAAAAACCAAAGAATTGTGAAAAGAAAAACATTGAAAAATTATGACCATTTCGAAATTTCTGAAAAAACTATTAATGTTATCATCACGAAAAGTAATAACATTGAGAGGAAATGACAATATGTGAGCTAAATTGGATAAAAAATATCAAAATAGTTTGGACCAGAATAAGGAAAGATAGTTATAACGATCGGCGACGATGAAATTGTATGCAAGTTCTGAGATAGATAAATTTATAATGAGTACTAATCTAAAGAAATATTATAATCATTTTTATAAAGAATAGTTAAAGATAAGTGAGTCATAAGCATGAGGAGTAAAAACCTTCTGAAACTTGTAACACCAAGAAGAATTTTCGATGAATTTTTCAATAAAACCTAACCAAATTCGGAGAAAGTGGTACCAAAATGTAAATAGAAATCCTGATTAATTTGTCAGAATATTTTTGGGCTAAGAAAAATTGTATTATACTTTTCTTTAAATTGACCTAAGCAAATTTTGGGAGAATTCTGACTTTTCAAAGCAACTTTTGGATTGTTGATTTTTGTTTTAAAAACTATTAATGGCAGAGTTTCAAGTAGCGTCATGGAGTATCAATCCATATAACCAAAGCGAATAAAATCACTAAAGTGATAAGTGACTGCGGAATACGATTAAGATTTTACCTTTAGTATATTACGTAAAAATTCACCATCTTAATCAAGAATCCACAAAGTAAACCCTGCGTGTTCAAATGATATAGTTTTTCAATAAATTTGTTTGTTTAAACTTGTCAGAATAACTCTCCGAATGTGTACATTTCTATAGTGTCATTTTGTACAGACATTAATTTTTGAATAAACATTATTATTATTATTAAATGAATATGGATGCTAGATTGAAATTCTGAACTGTCAGAAAGCAAAATTCAAAATAAATTGAAAATTTTCCTAGAACAAATTCAGAAGACCATTCAGTGAAATTGATACTCTCTTTAAAGGGGGAGACATTTATCTTATGCATTTTCCCGATTGAAATTCCAAAATCATATATTGATCAGAATTAAAATCAGTTCAGTTAGGTACAGCAAAGAATTAGATAACTTGTTCTTTTGTATCTACGTTAAATTACATTTAATCTTTTAATATCAATAAGAAAGAAAAAAACCAAAATATCACAGCAGTTTGAATCTAGATTTTTCGCTTGCCGAACAACCACCATGGCCTTACAAAAACTGACCTTTTCATGCAGGCACGTTAATAATAAAATATCTGGTTCAACTTGTAATAACCGTAAAATTTTCTTCAGATAAATTCTTATATATTAGTCGTAATCTGTGTAAGAATAAATAAAAATCTTTATATCTTCCTAAATTCAACTTAATATATGAATTTAAACCCGATTTCCTTAGTTTGTCTTAAAACGTAACCTGCCAATTTGAAAACTTTATCTTCTTTCCACAGTTTAGATCTTACAAAAGATCAGACGTATGGGTAGAAATGAAGCTGACTATGAGTTATTCATCTGTATTAAAAAATACAGATTTTGGTTCGTGTATTTCCTCCTTTCGGACTGTACTACCAGTTTATTCCTATAGAAAACAGAAATATCTTCAATAAGGAATTACGTGCCACATATTATACAAAATGATACACCATGCTTAGGAATGTAAAGTTCTTTCTGAGTAGGATAAATGACTGTGTATTCCCGTGTCTTTATGAAATGAATGTCTGGTTTCTATCTACACTCAAGAGCATGAAGGGTTTCTCAAGAGTCGTTTATTGGTGCCATGAATTTTATCTACAATTATGTATCATGAGGTTAAAGTTGACGAAGAAAGGAATATTAACAAGTGGGCATTGTTTGTAAACAAATCAATTTGAAACTGGTATTGAGACAATAATTTGTATCAAAAATATACCCGTGGAAAGAACTAAATAAATAAAATCTATACAAAATAACGCATAACACATAGTTTATTTATTTAGTTATTTCCACGGGTATATTTTTTATATAAATTATGGTCTCAATACCAGTTTTAAATTGATTTGTTTACAAACAATGCTTATTTGTTCATATTCCTTTCTTCGTCCACGTTATCCTCAAAGTACAGTTGGCCTGAGGAAGAAACAGACAGTTTCGAAGGCTTGGCTATGAATGAAGAGTAAGCAATTTATTCTTTTAATATATGATCGACATCCCTTATCCAACATACTACATACATAAATACTACAACCCTTAATTACATATTATATATATATATATATATATATATATATATATATATATGTATATATTATAAATTATTAAAGATATATACATTTATAAACATATCTTTATACGTACCTATAGATCGAGCTAAAGAAGTCTTACTTCAGTCGTGTGGTCTAAAGCACACTCGTTTTTTTTTTCAGAATTACATTCTATATTAGATCTATAAATTACCAATATCGTAGATTTTTTCTACTTGTTGCATTAAATCATGAAATTTATTTTCTTTCAAGTCACAATGACATATAGTGTTCCATTCATGCTTCACTAACGGCATCATTCTCATTGAAATCTTCGGTTTTCGAACAAAATGAGATATGATTGTCTATTGCCTCGGTCAGTTTCCCCCTATTGTGCTTGGAGATATTAAATTACGAATATATGGACAATAACTGCTTCGAGTTATAACAAGATATTCGCCTCTTCCGGAAGACCAACGTTATATCGGGAAAGACCTACCATCGAGAACTGAGTGCATTCTCTCATAGAGCGGTTTTAATGAGCCATACTAAAATTCGATCTATCTTTGCAGATAAACATCTGAAACCATAATTCGGTTGAGGAAAGAGCTCATCGTAACTGCATGAACCCTAAAAGGTCTCACCATAAACTGGAGGTATTCGTCGAATCATTTGATTCTTAAAATTTTTATCGCCTGTCTGAAATATCGGAAATCGAATTCACAGAAGATAAACTCGCGAAACTTAATTTTCTGCTTCACTTTTTGTCGATGCAAGAGTATCATTCTCTACTGGATTTATGCCGACTTAATGTTATTACTTATTTGATATGGTTTTTCATAACAGTATTAAATCACTTGCACTTGTAAAAATATGACGATACATTATTCTGTCTCATTATACTGAAAGCTAACTCTCGAACATTTATTATAGAGTTAGGTGATTTTTGTATCGTCACAGCAGAAAGTATATTCTCTTCACATTGATGTTTCAGTAATGTGGTAGTCAAGAATGAAACGATAACTTTTTCGAGAAATTTCATTCGCATGTAATCCTAAAGAATGGATAATGTATTTGGCGACTCCTACTTGAGTATACTCAAGTATACGTCAAGGCATCGACATAATAAAATTATTATTATTCCATATAAATAAAGGCTGAGGACAAAGAGTCCTATGTAAGCCTAAAAACTAAAGACATCGACAAGTTATTACAATACAAGCAGGAAGAAAGAGAAAAGAAATTTATTAATGTATGCACAGAAACAATTAAGCAAACAAGCAAATGTCGATTTCTACTTATTGCAAGTTGAACTTCATGGATTAACTCTACGAGGAGGACGGCGTAAAGTGGACGACAGTCTGTTTCTCATCATAACCGACACATGTTCGATGGGATTTGACTCCCATAAGGCGCAGCTGTCAAAATACGTAGAATAAAGGGAAGTGGTGGAAGATTACCATAGGCAATGGCTCCTCAAACCAATATTCAAATAGTACCTCTCAATGGCACCACATCGTGTAATACTCTAGGGGTGTACAACCTTTGAGCAAAAGTGTCATTTGCAATTGGTTAAAGCTGAAAAATTCTTATATGCCACGCTCGAGACATTGTTTTTGAAATTTATCAAAAATAATGATAGCAAGAAAAGAAATTAAATAAGGTCTATTGTTGTTCCCAGCTTTTATTTCAGGTTTGATATATAAAATTTTCAATTAATTTCTTCATCAATATCAGCCATCCATATCATGGCGAAAGTATGTTAATATTTTTTGGAACGTTTGTTAAATTATTCTTCGGGTGGATTAAGATCATTTTGGATTGATTTGTTCACAATAAAACTCTAGAACCATTCTACTGCACACGATAATAATATAATAAAGGAGCTAGTATTAATATCGGGATTTAATGACATGACATTTTCAACTTGAATATCAAATACAGATTGAACTTTCACTCAAGACAGGATTCAAATAAGAATGATTTTCAGGTTTCTACAGTCCTGCATTTTTTTTGTCATCATTATTTTTACCAGAACATCTATAGACACTCGGTGCCTTATGTTAAATTTTCAATTGTCTGAAATGAATTAATACTGCAGTCATCAAATCTGTGTGAACATTTCAATTTTCCTTTAATGAAACGCAGCAATTTCTACTTGTTTCGATAATGATCAATTACTGAACAGTCACAGCGGAAATTGTTCAGTATTATTCGCATTTAGTTTACGGAAAATTTTGTGTAAAGATCTTGGTATACGCGCTTACAAGATTCAACTTGTCCTGTTTCCAGAAATGTTGCAGTCAATGGTGAGCGATACATAGACAAGGTAACTACTAGTTTTTGTTATTCCTCAATTGGAAGGCACTATAGTGTCAGATATTTAGTTTCAGCAGGATGGCATCAGATATCACACACCATGATACATTAAATATACTGAAAGCAACATTTGGCGAACTTTTAACGAACTGCACCTGTAAACTGGTCACACTATTCCTGGGATCTTATGTCATTACAATATTATCTCTAGGGATGTGTTGCATGTTTATATAGATGAAACAATGGAGCATTAGAGGCTCAACGTTCAGGTGAATTCTACCAGAATAGTTATTGGCTATTTGAGGCAGGCCTCTTTTCCAAGTGACTACCAAGCAGTCTTCACCGTCCACCCCTAGAGGTAGAAAGTGTGATAAGGATTACGCCATATCATCGCGCGTGGCGAGAACCCCTTCCGAAGAGATGAACCCACCAGCTTCCAGTTTGGGCCCCGTCTCGAAAGCCAGAACCGTTTCACTGGTAGCAGCGAAGCACTATCCAACCCCTACTGGCTCAGCAGGTCAGTACCCGAGTTGGTTTGAGACGCAACTCACCCGCCGGAGGGAATCCTTATCCATCCGCCCGACCGCAGTCCCATGAACTAAGATAAACTCAAGATTGACGACTACAATTGATCCTGGTACGAGCACCGTCTAGCGGACTATACGTCCTGACCCACCGAACCTATGTGAGGTAATGTGATTGATCCTGGCGTCAAGCACTAATGGCGGAGCCATTTCGTCGAGATCCACAAACCCTAAATAGTTACGCACAGATCCAGGGCCCAGGACAGGCCGGTCGAACCGTCAAGTCCCGTTAAACCCCAAGTCGTTTCATGAGAATATCCCGAAAATGGGGGTCTGCGAACAGATAAATGAAATACCCCCCTAGTCCAGCATGCGGACTTTCAACCACTGCCCCCTCGAGTCCAACGCCAATGGGGTGGCCAGGTGGTACAAGTAACACCTGTGGGCAAGACCACCCCCCCGAGGTAACGCAGTATGCCATTACACAGAATCCGAAGATTTGTACTGCGATAGGGTAGAGTACGCTAGTTTTAAGGGAGGAGCCCTGTGCTGCGACAGACTCCCTTGTCACTGAAATCAACCGGCTCAGCCCTCCATTTCACCTGAGTAAAACTAGGGCCGCATTCGGAGATCTTCCACCATACAGGTCCAGTGACTGGCGCGAAATGGCATTACGTTAGGCACCAAGACTTAACCCTTCATTTCGCCGGGACGAAATTAGGGTCCTAGTCAAGAGAGCGCCCCCATCACGTCAAGATCTAATGCCTGGGGGGCGAGGCTCAACGTTCAATGTTTTAGTGCCGAAATAAAGACGAATTCACTGAAAGAAAAGTGTGAAAATACAACCGCTAGATAACGTCATAAACGGTACCAGCCGCAGCAGCCGCAGCATCTTGTCAATATGCCATCAAATCATCTGTCAAATAATGCCAATTTCATGGAATTCAATTTCAAATTCTCTGTGCATGATTTCAATTTACATTTCTCTTAATTTAAAAAAACACCGTTTAGATACTTATTCCCACTCTGTTCCCTATTTGAGGCTTCACTAGTCTCTGTTTATTTATTCTGTTTATATGGTTATTCCAATGTCTTCCCTTTACCCCGCCAATTTATTCCACAACTTGATATAACTCTTGTAATTTCATCCCACAGTATGTTTTCATATACATTCCTTCGGATCCTCATTTTTGCTCTTTGCGTCATATGAACTTGAGCTTACACATCGAGTGAACACGCCTCCTATCTAGAGATGGAGCTACGCGAATCAATTAAACTGTAGCGAAATATCCCAGAAAAACATACTTTCAGGACGAAGCCAAGGTGGACTCCAGTCCATAATAGAAAATTCCCGTGATCGGAATAAATACAGCATCCCCAGTTGCGACAGACAACTCTTCGAAAGCTATGTGTTTCAAATTAAATTGGAGTATAAAGAAGCTATTGATCCGTCGACTTCCCATATGGCGAAAGAAAGCAAATCCGTCGGCACTACCAGTCAATATCGAATACATTCAAAGCGCGTAATAACGCGCAGTCCAGAAGTACTCGACGTTCTATCGTCTGCATTGCAGTCGGAGCCCCAACCATCATCCAATTGCCACCTAAGGACCTTCTGAATTTCAACTGTGACTGATAAAAGACAAGATTCTCGCATCAAAGAATAATTCCAGTATGCCTCAACAAATTTCTTAGTGGATGTATTCATTCATACTACACTGACTGTTTTATCTGAAATTTACAACCTTTATATATTCAATTGTATCAGTCCTTACTTGGTGAAAATCCATATTAAATAATTTGAAATAAGGTTATTCTGATTTTCACAAATTTTTATTGTTAAACTCACAACAATTGTTTCGCTATCACAGTAGCATCATCAGGTAAGATCACATTTTGAATAACTAAGCTTGTTTCCGAAATCCGTGGCTATTTATATTACAGTAACTACAATAAATTTTTATTAGGCACTAAAACCCAAAAAAGGTTCCCTGCAAATTCCAGCTTATCTGAATATATTTAACAGAGGTGAGCTATTTAAATCTATTTGTTCGTTAAGTAATATTCCAATTTTATTATGTTTATTTATCTCTAGGGATTCTAACAGATTTAAGGCATAACTTTTGCTTTCTATATGTAGAATTTCAAAGTTATGGTTGAAATTATGTCCTGTTTCTAACAAATGGTTGGAATATGTGGAATTGCTTTTATTGTTGAGGAAACTCTTCAAATGTTCACACATCCTATGACGGAACGTTCTTCCAGTTTGACCTATGTAAATTTTAGGGCAATCACCGCAGGTTAACTTATAAACCCCAGATTTATCATCCTTATGTGTGTAGTCTTTATTATTTTTGATAAATTTACTCAAGTTTAAATTAGTTTTGAATGAAGTTCTCAAATTATATTTATTTTTGAGGTATGTTGTTAGAAACAGGACATAATTTCAACCATAACTTTGAAATTCTACATATAGAAAGCAAAAGTTAAGCCTTAAATCTGTTAGAATCCCTAGAGATAAATAAACATAATAAAATTGGAATATTACTTAACGAACAAATAGATTTAAATAGCTCACCTCTGTTAAATATATTCAGATAAGCTGGAATTTGCAGGGACCCTTTTTTGGGTTTTAGTGCCTAATAAAAATTTATTGTAGTTACTGTTATATAAATAGCCACGGATTTCGGAAACAAGCTTAGTTATTCAAAATGTGATCTTACCTGATGATGCTACTGTGATAGCGAAACAATTGTTGTGAGTTTAACAATAAAAATTTGTGAAAATCAGAATAACCTTATTTCAAATTACTTTATATATTCTCGTTGAATTATTTTAATTTCACGAACCAGTATAATTTTATTTTTCAATGTAGTCCCCTAGAACTGCAATACATTTGTTAGATCGAGCAAAAAACTTCTCTAAATCTTGTGAAAAATATTCTTTCGGCTTCTCCTCAAAATAGGTATTAAATGCTACCTTCAGTTCTTCATCGTCGGAAAATCGCTTTCCACGAAGATAGTTTTTCAAATTTGGGAATAGGTAGTAGTTACTGGGGGCCAAGTCTGGACTTTGCGGAGGATGAGTAATTTCTTCGACGCCACATTCTCGCAGAGCAGCTTCGTCACGTGGGCCTTGTGAACCAGTTCGTTGTCGTGAAGCAGCAACACCCCCGCTCTGAGTTTTCCTCGCCTTTTTTCTTTAATTGCTTCTCTAAAATTAAGTGAAGTGGTTGCATATGATGCTGCTGTGATGCTTCCACCCTATTCAGTTTGTTCTATCAATAAAATACATCTAGAATCCCAAAAGACCGTAGCCATTATTTTTCAGCGGATGGGGTGTCTTTAAACTTCTTTAGGGGCTAAACACCCTTTCCAATCCACTGCATGGACCCTTGTTTGCTCTCAGGGTCATAGAGATGAACCCATGTCTCATCCCCAGTAAAAAAATGGTCTTCTCCTCCACAGAGCTCTAAAAACTCCATACAGCACTCGACTCGTACTTGCTCCTGAGGTACCGTGAGCATTCTCGGTGCCCATTTTGCATTGACCTTTGAGAGGTTAAGATGGTCATGAAGGATAACATGTATGGTACCCACGGATAGGTTTGTCCTCTCTGCTTACATCTTGATTTTCATTCTGGAATCTTCAAGTACCAGCTTTTCCAGTTTTTTCACATTTTCTTCAGTGGTGCCCTTAACGGGCCCGCCCGAGCGAAGGACGTGTTCAATGATTTCTCTGCCTCTTTTGAATTCACTTGACCACTTTAGCATAGTGGATAACGAGGAAGTACAGTCTTGGTAAATAGCAACTATCTCTTTATGAATGATTTTTTGATTTTTCCCCTACTTAGTCAGGAACTTTATAACGGCGCGATGCTCGATTTTCTTCATTGATGTGGTGTCAGTCATTTTGGTCGTCTTTCACTGAGGACAGCTAGAAAACTAAAGATCGTAAATTATTGAAGTTTCATATTTAAATCCTCAGATAGTTTCATTAGAAAATGAAATAATTAGATTACTCACATCATAAGCAAATCACCGCGATACCGAGAATGCATTGGACGCCCCTTGTAACATATTTATGACCTTATTGACCTGTCCTCTAGTGTACTAGACAGGATATTGTCCAGACTACGGTGTGTTGCTTATTTGACCTGTTGAAAATGAAAAGAAGTCACCACTGGTGGCAAAGAAAATTTTATAAAGATGATTTGTTCTTCAGATGAATTCGATTTGACGAGAAAATGGCAGACGACTTATAATATTATGTTTCAAACTTGGCCAACAACCGTATGCATGCTGAACACGAACCGAGAAAACATTCACTTTGAACTACCCAGAACTCTCAGAAGTGCTTAAACTATGCGTATTTTTGGGGTTCGTCCTGCATACCCTGCAAAACTAAACAGGTTCAACGAATGTACATTCAGGACAAATATTCAAGTATTAACTCAGCTTTTAGAACTATCGAAAACTCTCGGCAGTCTTGATGACTCGTATCAGTTTGATATACCGAGTGGTCCTAGTTATTAGTTAGTTAGTTATTTATGGCGAGCGGGCGTCTGTCCACCCTACCACTGCGTCCGCACGGACTATTATGGTTCACCCCTAATTTATATTTCCCCAACGAGATCCAGTTTTTGGATAAAACCGATAATCTTGTTCAGGGGTAATTTGTTCAGTTCGCTGTGGGCTATAAAAGAATGGCCAAAGACCTCAAATCTGATGCGACTCACCGCTGGGCACTCTGAAACGATGTGCATGGCTGTTTCAGTGTCCTCAAGATACAGCCTGCATTCATTGTCTTCAGCCAGACCGATTTTGTGCAAATGCGCTTTCAGTCTGCAGTGGCCTGTGATAATTCCGACAAGTGTTCTTAGTTTGGCCCTATCCAGACCTAGCGCTAGGTTCGCAATCTTTTTGTTCGAAGCTGTTCCAAGGAACAACTTCGAATGTTTCAGGCCACAATGGCTCTGCCAGAAAGACTCTAGCCTTGAGTTCATTCTGCCTGTTATCGCCTCGTTAGCCATGTCATGTGGCATTCCCAGGAATAGTTCCGGTCCTACCAGAGGCAGCGCAGCTCCAGCAAATGCCAGCCGATCTGCCTCCTCGTTACCCAAATAGTTTGAGTAGCTCGGTATCCATACCAGAGAGACTCCGTTATACATACCGAGCCTGTTTAAAGCCGTGCGGCAACTCCAGACGGTGTTGGATGTGAAACAGCTGGATTCCAGAGCTTTTAGTACTGACTGACTATCAGTAAATATTTTGATTTTACCGTGGTGGATTTGCCGTTTTATCAGCAGTTCCGCCGCGGTCTCAACGGCATATATTTCTGCCTGGATATGGTTGCGTTTTGACCGAGACTCAATGAGATGTTAATTCTTGGTTTACTCCCATAGACTCCCGCTCCTGTTCCGTTCGTCGTTCGCGAGCCGTCTGTGAACAAGCCAAGGTCGGTTCTCAATAGAACCTCAGCATGCTGGGTCCATTCGTCCCGGCTGGGGACGATTACATTGAAATTCCGTACCTGGCTCGTGATTTTTGACATTAGATCCGAGGGCATCGATAGGATACTGTTCATTAAAAGCTCGTCCAGCAGTCCTGAGCCTCCCATCACTATTGCCTCTGGCCTGTCAATTGCCAGTTGATATAGTTTGTATGTGGTCCGTTCCGCCTCCCTCTGCACGAGTAGGTGCAAGGGTGGTAGATTTAGTAGGACTTTCATGGCTGCCGTAGGTGTGGTGCGAAACGCACCTGTAATTGCAAGGCAAGCCTGTCTCTGCAGTCGGGTGAGCTTTTGTTCACCAACTGTTTGTTGGCCTTTCTTCCACCAAACAGGTTCAACGAATTTACATTCAGGACAAATATTCAAGTATTAACTCAGCTTTTAGAACTATCGAAAACTGCGGCAGTCTTGATGACTCGTATCAGTTTGATATACCGAGATGTCCTAAAATGAAGATGCAAACAAAGAGGAGAGATGCCTTGCATAATCTCAAGAGAAAAGTCCCATAAACATGGGATCGCAAACGTTTCGTTTTCGAAATACAGGGTGTTGAAGGATACATTTTTTTCGGCTTTTTTTTATAGAGTCTGCATTTCCAAAGATATTTAACAGAAATTTGGCACAGATATTACAATTCAGGATATTCACATTGTGACATTCCAATTTCAGTTGCAAATCGACAGGGTGTTATTTTTCGTGGAACATTGTGCCCTGTTTTACTCCAAAACTTATTTTTGGCGAGGCACTGCTACTTTGAAATATTGTAAAAAAAAAGCTTTGTTGTTATACTAAACTTTATGGTCCTTATAGTTTTGTCGTATCTTATACCGATTCAGAGAGAAAACTTTTGAACGATTCTCTCTAAATCCTCCGAAAAATCCAAATTGTCATAAAAATTCAGTTAGTAAGCTGTAGTGAATAAATTCATTGTTAGTTTTGACACATCAAATCAAGCTCCTGTGTTTTAAAAAGTAAAGGTGGTTGTAATTCATTATCAAAACATGCCGAATTTCACTAATTCCGAAATTGCCGACATACATTTCATGTAGGGTCTTGCAAATAGAAATTCAAGAGAAGCTAAGCGTTTCTATCCCAATATAGTGATGCCTCTTTCTCTCATATTCAAAGGCGTCTTTCAGAAACTAGATCTTTTTCTACGAAAAATATTAATGGAGGTTAACCACGAAGTGTAAGAACATCACGTCCCGAAGAGGCAGTTCAGAATGAAATAGAAGAAACCAGTACAAGAAAAATTAGTGTTACTTTAAATGCAAGTCATCAAGTTGCTTGGCGGATTTTGTAGGATTCTTTGCTATACCCTTATCACATTCAGAGGGTGCAGGCGCTCCTGCCTCGAGATTTTCAGCCAAGGATTATTTTTTGTATAATATTATTCGGCTGATCTGTACCAAAAATCGTAATTGATAAGGAATATGAGGTATGATAGTAGAAAGCTCTAGAAATTGAGACACTGTAACATACATCTTTATAACAATTCTATACTCAAATAAGCTCGACAAGGTTTTGTTGATCACACAGGCAAATTGCTGACATACTCACGTTGCAAACTGAACTTTCCATAACCATAGCTCATACTCCTTATTAATGATTATTTTTTGTCAGTGAAACCTCAATAGACTATCAAACAGTCCTTACTTTGATTGCCAAATCCTATTCACTGATGTAGCCTGTTTCTAAAGAACTTCAATTTTAAATTTTCATAATGAACACATATGGGCTGAGAAGAATCCACATGACATTGTAGAAACTCATTTCCAAGATCAATTTTCATTGAATGTATGGGGTGGTAATACTGGCGATTATTTGATTGGTCCTTTCTTCTTATCTGGTCCATTATACGGACATTTTTTAGAAAACGATTTGCCTTGTTATTGGGTGATTTACCTCTTATGTTACGACGTGAAATGTGGTTCATGCACGACGGTGCTCCTGCTCACTTATCAGTTTTGGCTAGGAAGTATTTGAACGAAAATTATGAAAACAGGTGGATTGGACGGGGAGGATATCAGTCATGGCCCGCCAGATCCCTAGACTTAAATAGTTTAGATTTCTTTTTACGAGGCCTCCTGAAATCTCTAGTGTACCTTAACGTCAGTGAACACCGTAGACAAACTGATAAATTGTATAATAGGCGCGTTTGATCAGTTAGGAATATTCCGGAAGTGTTTGAAAGAGTTCTACCCTCTATGAGAAGAAGAACAAAAGCTTGTGTAAGAGTTGGGGGAGGACATTTTCAACAATTGCTGTAGTTCAGTTCCTTTGTTGTTATTTAATTATTTTGTTATGATTAATTTTTGAGTGTAACGTTTCTTATAGTAATACATTTCTTGTGATGATTATATGAGCTTATCGAATCTTTATGAATCATGGCTACAGATCGGAAAAATAACCATAAAAATTAATAATGAATTTAGTCACCGCAGCTAGCTAACTGGATTACTATGACAATTTGGATTTTTCTCAGGATTTTGAGAGAATGGTTCAAAATTTTTCGCTCTGAATCAGTAGCAGATACGACAATCTACAAGAGACCATAAATGTTTATTATAACAACAAAGCTCTTTTTTAAAATTTTTCAAACGAACAGTGGCTCACCTGAAAAAATTTCTGGAGTAAAACAGGGGCCAATGTTCCAGAAAAAATATCACCCTGTAGATTTGCAATCAAAATTGGCATGTCGTATGGTGTAAACTCTAAATTTCAGTTGAATATCTCGAGAAATGCAGATACAATGAGGAAAAACCCGAAAGAATTCAAACTTTAACACCCTGTATTCTGAAAAGGAAACGTTTGCGGTCTCATGTTTATGGAAATTTTTTTCTAAAAATTATTTAAGGAATCTTCACTCTTCGTTTGTAACTCCAAAGTAGAAACACTGTACGTATTCATTTTCTTCATACAAGTATATTTACTTCTGCATAGATTTTAACACACTGATATGCTATCCTTCATTGGGCGCCTCACTATACGGTGGACTGATGTTGGAGCTTCAACGGCCATCACTTTTTTAGATCATTCAACCATTAACATATATTTTTTTTGTAACTCATGGCAACGACTGCTGTGGTCATTAGCCATAGCCCACCACCTGACGTACACAAATATATCCATGGGCGCAGCGGAACTCGAACCCGCAATCCCTGGCACCATAGCCAGCATGTATGCTCATTATGCCACCGAGATCCCCCATTTATATATTGATTCGTGAAAAAGTTGGTCATTTAACAACCTGTTGAAGTAATTGAAGCCTATTACGAAAATGAGCCTTCAGAAAAAAAGAGCGGTGTTTTTTATGAACTGCATAATCCATCAATCATTGGAAAAATTATTGAATAATTCTGAATCTTTCCCGCGGCCATTTTGTATCGGAGCTTAACGAAAAATCTATCGTTGACGAGTAACGTAGGGACATAAACCAACGTGCTATTTAAAGCATCGTACTATAAGAACGATCCGTTTTATCGTAATACTCTGTTTTTTTACTATCGCTCGAATAATCAAATTCTATTATATATAATATTCGGCTTAATCTTAACAGATCCCCTGGACAATAAACTCAACATTTTTTGTTAATACTAATGACCATATTGCTGAGCTCTTTGGTGGCCGTGACGTTGAAAAGAGAAAATTTTGAAAGTTATCCTCATTTCTGTACCGATATAAATTTTCAACACGAGTGGATTCAGTTTGCATATTGTCAGAGTTTTCCAAATTACATTTTCCACATGCCACGGGAAATGCAGAATAGGATACCAGGTATTATGTTGGCGAAACATTTTTATCCCTGTCAAACATAAATATTCATGAAGTGTGCGAAATACGCGCAAATCATAACATAGAATGTTGCGTTCGTTCTAATCAGACTTCATTTATGAAATGTTCAAATTACTGGGCGAATTCTCCCAAAGTAATTAGAACAATCACCTCGAATTCCAACTTAACCCCCCCGGGTGCGGGTATTGTGCCACTGAATATGTTTGGATAACAAATGAACTGCCCGGAAACAAGACAGTAGTTTCAATCACGCAACGAGAATTTCGGCGTTTTATGCATGCTTACGTTTATAACCCTTAGTATAACCTAACCCTACATCACTGATGTTGATTCTGTCCGCGGTACCTTCATGATTGTTCTTCGGATATCATTATATCATAATTACTGAAAATCTTACTTTAAATATCATAGAGATTTATCCTTTTAAACTCCTAAAAATTTTTATTTGAAAAAAATTTTTATTCAACTTTGTACAATTGAATTAAATAAATGTCTTAGAAAAATTCTGTTTCAATTTCGTAGATATACTATTATTATTAACACTCATTACACATTACCAAATGGAATAAAAGAATACCAAAAAATATAAATTATTTATTAAAAATACTAAATAAAAACTTGAAGGATACAAAATTTTTGTTTCTTATCTTGTATTATGAGAACCAAATCACTTTCCGAAAATGCCCAAGAACCCCAAGAACTTCTTCAAAAACAACCTACTTCAAATTGGTTTCTTCAAAAAAAATTCCTAAAACATGCAGCACATCTTCAAAAAGCAATTTGAAATCGCTACAACCAAAACACTTCAACCCTACTTCATATTTAAAAAATAACAAAAAATATCTTACCTACTAGAGCAGCTGAATGCCTTCTTCTCAATAAACACCGGAATAAAGTGAACTTTTAACAAATCCTATGCATTGTATGTTCGTCACAGAAATTATACAAAGCTTGCAAGGTATTTTATGGACTCAGTTAAATCCAAATGTATGAGTGATAAACCATGATATCATTATTATATATACAATTGAATTAAATTAAAAATTTTTAATAATCCTTCTATCAAGTAAAAACCACTTTTTATTATTTTACTGGAAATCTGATATGGAGATGCTTTAAAGTGGACATTTTTCTGTTCTATCATGTTATGTCAAGTTTGGTCATTCTGCAAAACCTTTTGCAGCTTGGATGGGATACAATGCACTCCCACCATATTCTACAGATCTGGCACCTTTGGATTATTATTTGTTCTTGTCATTGCAAAATTTTTTGCACGGTAAATCCTTTACTTCAAATGAAGAGGTCAAAAATCACCTGGATCAGTTTATTGCCAGCAAAAAACAAAAATTTTATGAGCCTGAAATCATGCTTCTACCAGAAAGATGGCATAGGATGTTGGTCCCGAATGGCCAATATATAGTTCCATTAAATATTCATTCATTATAAGAAAATTGTCTTTCATTTTCCCAAAAAAAAGGAAATTACTTTCCGAACAACCCAACAGTTGCTAGCTACTACTTTTTTCAATCTTTCTGCCATTTGGCGGTTTTCATCAAGGGTTCTTTAGCCGCTTCCCATGCATCGATTCAATTTTAGATTTTATCGTGGTTGGAGAAGTGCTGGTCAGCCAGGCCATGTTACTTCGATTGAAAGCGATGATAATCGGAAGGAGAAATGTCTGGATTATACGGCGGGTGGGATAGGAGTCAATTTGAGCGTTCCTAAGTTCTATTTAACGGGCGACGCAACATGTATCATGCTGCAAAATAATCGTTTTTCTTGCAATTCTCAGCTGAAACAAATCAATTGTTGTCGGTAGACCTCCACTGTGATTGATTCTTTCGACTATAATAGCTCGTAATACACCACATTCAGCTGGTCCCAAAAACTACACAGCATAATCTTCCTGCTATTAATATTCGGCCTCACATTTAATGTTGAGGCATCGATACATTGGCGACGTTTTAAATTATCGTAATGGACCCACTTTTCATCTCCAGTCTCAATTAACTGCAAAAATCCATTTCTTTTATGCTGTTGGATCAGTTATTCATACGGAAAAAAAAGGCATTCGACGTCTCTTAGCTTCATACGGCACCTTATTTCCTACCTTTCAGATTATTCATATTGCATTTAAACGATAGCAAATGGCTGATTGTTACTCCAAGTGTTTTTGCGAATTTCTCTTGCATTTTTGATGAATCTTCGTTGAATCTTGCCTTCTAATCTTCATCCTTCTTTGGTGACGCTACGAATCGTTCTTCGACTTTCAAATCAAAATTTCCATTTTTGAAGCGGGAAAACCACTTTTGACTCGTTCGTTCAGCGAGAGCATGGTCACCATAAACATCCATTTGAATACGATGACTGTCGAGAAATTTTTTCTTCATATTGAGGTAATGAAGTAAAACTCTCCGCAAAAACACATTGTTCGGTACAAAGTTGACATTTTCAGAGCACACAGAAATTATGTTGTTTACATTTCAATGTATTGACCTGAAAAGAAAGCCTAATGATGACACTTCAAAATAAAGGTGTTGCCAAATGAAACAATGAAATAGTCAACATGTAGCGACATCTTTTATCAAAACCGCACCAACTTATTTCTACTCCTAATAATATAAGTTGACTCTGTGAAAATGTTATTTATCTAACGAAGCTACTGTTTAGCAAAAGAGTACTCATATAATAAGTGAAATTTCGATTAATTTATTTGTTTGTATTAGACTGTGATTGATTGAAATATTATAAGAGGTTATATAAAAAAAAAGATGAAATGAACCGCGGTGCAGTCAGAAGCTTTTGCGCGCTTGTAATTTATACCAAATTCAACCAATCAACTGTTAACCCTTTTGGTTAACTCTTTAATCAGGGTGAATATCGTGTGACCGTCTGGTCGAGGGAATGTCATCAACTGTGCCTTTTCGCTAACTCTAGTGAGAGAATTGTTTGTCAGGTGAATTCCCAAACGACATTCGATTGATGTCGACTAAAACGGTTTAAATGGGCTTCTACGAAAAATCAAAAGGACAACTATTTTCGTTTCTTAACTAGTATTTAGGCCCGTTTAGGTTTCTAGGAAGTGAATGATACATATTTGAAAGGCCTACATTATTGAACTCTGTGGACGTAATTGTTGTGTACCTGCAAGGGGAATTAAAAATTCTTTGTTTGAACTAAATTTGAACAATGATTTATGGTGTAATTTTACCTCCATTTTGAATTGATATTCGAAGTGGATTCGAATTATATATTCCAAGTCTCCGCCGGCTTTCAGCGAATTCCGTTCCTCTCATTATCCATTTCGTTGTTAGGCATGGGGTATCCGAATGCAAACATTTTGTGGATTAAATAAATATCTGGAAGATTATCTCGAATCAAAAAGTTTTCTTTCCGCTTTCCTGCACAATCCGAACTCCGGGATGTGAAACCCCGGTGGAAAGTTTGTCAAATACCGAAAACCGAACAAATATCCATCCACTTAATGTGTGTACTCTCTGAATGATGAGAATTATCATTCCATAATTTTCTCTCGGATAGTACATAGACGCAGAATGGTAGATCTTTTTTAATTCCTCTATATTCAATTGTACCTTTTCAGTATCCTCTGGCTTTGGTTTTGTATATTTATTGTTTCATAACAACTATGAATGTAACATAAAAGGCCCTGTTTGATTTGGCCAAAAAAGGAACTATCAAGTTGTGTTTACGTGTGGCTTAGTAACAAATTTTCTTTACTTTCTGTATTATTTTGATCATGTGAACTTGATTTATTCCACATCGAAGGTTATTATGCTACCATACACGTTAGCTTAATAAGCAGATATGCCTTTTTTATTGTCGCACCAACGGCAATAGCAGAGCACTTTATCGTCTTTGCATTGCATTGCTCCATCTAATAGAATATTTGGAAGAATACGTAATAATCTATATTCATTTGTATCTTCAAGAAGAAACAGAATCTATTGCGGTATACGTTGACGCTGCTGCAGAAGAAAGAAATTTGTATGAAATAAGGAGAAATCCTGACCAAAGAACAGCTTAGCTGCTGCTGAAAATGTACGAGGAGCGTTCAATATATTCTCTGTATAGACATGAAAGAAAACTCTATTCTATTTTTCATTGTAGTCCCCAAGAACTTCAATACATTTGTTAGATTGAGGAATGAGCTTTTCTAAAAAATATTCTTCCGGCTTCTCATCAAAATATGTATTGATTGCTACCTTCAATTCTTCACCGTCGGAAAATCGCTATCCACGAATATATTTTTTCACATTTGGTAATAGGTAGTAGTAGTCACTGGGGGTGAAGTCTGGACTGTACGGAGGATTAATAATTTCTTTGAAGTCACATTCCACGCGTTGTCGTGGAGGAGCAACACCCCCGTTGTGAGTTTTCCTGATATTTTTCCTTGTATTGCTTCTATTAATTTACGCAAAGAAGTTGCGTATTATACTGTGACGCTTTCACTCTTTTCATTGTATTCTTTAGAATCCCGAAGGACCAGCGGATAGGGTGACTTTAAACTACTTAGGGGGCTGTGCAAATTTTTCAGTCCAATGCATGGAGTATTGTTTACTCTCAGGGTAATAGTGATGAACCCACGTCTTATCCCTAGCAACCAGCTTGTTGAAAATTGTCGACAGGTCCTTTCCACAGAGCTCTAAACACTCCTTGCAGCACTCCACTAGCACTTGCTTCAGAGGTGCAGTAAGCATTCTCGGTACCCATCTTGCACTGACTCTTGAGAAGTTAAGATCGTCATGAAGGATAGCATGTATGGTACCCACGCATAGGTTTTTCATCTGTTAATTCTTATTCTGGCATCTTCAAGTACCAACTTTTTCACTTTTTTCACATTTTCTTTAGTGGTGTCGTTAACGAGCTTGCCCGAGCGAGGGTCGTCTTCAATGCTTTCTCTGCCTACTTTTTAATTCACTTGACCACTTCTGAACGATGGATAACGACGGGCACAGTCTTGGTAAACAGCAGCCATCTCTTCATGAAGAATTTTTTTACTTTTTTCCTGCTTAGTGAGGAACTTTATAACGACGCGATTCTCGATTTTCTTCATCATTCTGGCGTCAGTTATTCTGGTGGTCTTTCACTGAAGATACCTAGAAAACTAAAGATCCTAAATTAGTGGAATGTTATATTTATACCCTCAGATAGTGGTAAATGAGATAATTATATTACTCACATTATCAGCAGATCATCCATTGAACATCCATGGTAGTCGCATATCAGTTTGGAGAACTCTGTATAACCAATGGCTTCGTCCTTACCACCTTGGAAGAGTAAAGGCATTAAATTCGGAAGATAAAAAAGACTTTCCATTTTATCGATGGCTCCTAAACAAGATAACAGAAAATCTTAATTCTTGATGTTATGTTCTTTCTACTGATGATGCAGGATTTATTCGTGATGGTATTATAAATCTTCTTCACAAGCTTATCAGCATACAGTTTCACAGACTACGCATCAAAAGAGAGTTTCAGTTAACATTTGGTTAGGAACACAAGGAGATTGACTTTTTGATCCTTTCAGGAATTTTTCAATGAAATCCTCCCTATCTATATGGTGTTTCAAAAATGTAATATTTTCACAGACTCATTTGCAATGACTACTTCCGGTTTTAACAAAGAATTTGGTTATTCTTCTAGAGAATGTTCGACAGAACTAGAGTGATGCTTGTCGTTGGATAGTCGGTCTCTGCATCTTAATCCAAAGAATATTTCGTATGAGGATACCTAAAAGCTTTTGTTTACTCGAGGGCAATTGAAAATCGCAAACATCTTCTTGAATGCATTCGAATAGGATGGCAGCATATTTTAGAAAGTAAACATGATTGAGCATAAAAAACCTATACCTATATAACATAAAAAGTTCTGGTAGCGTAAATACAAGTATGTTAAAATCGGATCTATTACCAATACTAAATTTATCATCATCTCTATCAATTCAGTGAGTACCTGAGTCGTGTTGAAGACAGTATTCTAGAAAAGATGTCGAAGTTTCTATTTATAAATTAATTCAATCTCCTTCTGAAAACTAGTGATCTGAAAATCTGTGAGATGTGCATAGGAAGATAACTGTAAAACTTGGCCCTTTTATAGAATATTGTTCTCTTGGTGAGAGTTTTTCTGGATAAAGGTGTGACTATTATATGCGGTCTTTTCGAAATTTTATTTTTGGCCCATACAATGGTTTGACGTATTTAAATTTTTTCAAATGTCTCTGTATTCGACTCTTCACATAGCTTTCTAAAATAATGTTGGAATATTTCTTCAAGTTATTTCTTTAACAATGGAAGGCTAAATGACCGCCACGGTTCATGAAACTTTTCATGACCAATTAGCACATTTGCGGCTGTATGTCCTCGATAACTTCAAGAATTCCATCTTAAAAGTATTGAATCGAATGTGAAGAATTGGCAGAGACTTAATCTTTCATGTGGCGTCAAAGAACAAAGTCTCGGTGGCTAGTTGTGATCACCTTTTCAAGAAATAACACGGACAGTAAACTTTTCTTGCGAAATTGCGATTGTTTCGTTACTTGTGTAGCACGTAGCGCCGTATTGTTGAAAATAGGCGTCATCCTTATCACTATCTTCGAATTACGGTCATAAAAAATCATTAATTATAGCTCTGTGGCGCAATCCATTTATCGTTACGTACTAGCCTCATTTTCGAATGAGTAAGCCAGTCCAACAACCGCACTAAACAGTGACACGTTGAGGATGGAGGGCCTTTTCAACAATCCTTCTTGGATTTTCCTAGTAGTAAATGTAACAATTCTGCTTATCAACGTAGCCTCCGAGGAGAAAACGGGCCTCATCACTGAAACTGATTTTTCAATGAAAATTTCGATCATGTTGATGCATTTCAAGGACCCAATCAGCGAAGATTTGGATCGACCGGCCTACTTTCTTGTGTTAACTGAACTTCAAAAGCCTGAAGATCAAGTATTTATGCAAAATACAGTGTAATGTGGTTTGTGGAATGCCTAATTCAAAGGGTCGAGTAGGAACCAACAAACCTGGGATTTCTTCAACACTACTAGCTACAACAGCAATATTCTCAGTTGTTCTTGAGCGACGCACAACGTTTCGATTTTTTGCATCACTAACTTGTCCCAAGAGCTCAAATTTTTTCACCCAGAACGTGCTTCACCACAACCGAAAAGAACTTCAGTTTTGCGAACAGTGACTGAAAAATGTTCGCCATTTTTGTAGTGAATTTTAGCAATTTCAATGCATTGTTGCAGCATGCATCGTTCCATTTTTAGTAATGGCGTAGTTTTTACTTGTCAAATGCAAAAGATGATAGCTTCTAACTTAACAGCTGCCCAGATTGCGGGCTATTCAAAATAACACCCCCTATTGGAAAACCCTTTATTACTTTTTCTATGAATAATCAAATCTTTAGATGATTGATGCCGATATTTTCAGAAACGGGTCAGTTTAGAGCTTTCGACCATTCTTGAAGAATTATCAACATTCAATGCCGTAGAAAAATTCGTTGAAATATTAGTGGGTTTCAAAATGAGGACTCTTTATTCACACCCTTGAAAGTTTTTGAAACAAAAAAGGAACGTTTATAGTTAACTTTTAAAGAACATTGTGGCTATAAGAGATTTTTGCAAAGAAATCGAGTTGTTTTATCCAACTTTAACAACATGTCTCGAAAATGAAAATTGTTCAGTTTTACATTTGTAGAAAATTTATTTTCATTAGTACTATATAACCCATCAAATTATTATACCTACTCTGGTACACCTAGCATAATGACAATTTTTTTAATGACTACCTTCCCTGCCATTTGAAACAAAATTTATGTTGATCTGGAATTTTTGCATCTAATCTTAAGTCATGGGAGTTTTATATTTCAAACGATTGAATGAAAACACTACAACGAAATCAACAAATCTTGGTCAAATTATTTTCATGCGCATTACGTCCGTCCAGTCTGCCGTTTCTAAGCGTAATAATTTTCAGCACGCACAACTTAGTGATTTACAATTAACAGGTTTTCAAGCCAAAACAGGAATACCAAGTTCGCGAATTCACGAAATGAGCTTCAAAAATATGTGCAGTATGAATTCTATTTTACCAAAATCGCAGAAAGTGAACATTAGAAAATAGATATAAATATAGAGGACGTTGAAAAGATTTGTCTCAGTTCTTTTGCAGGGCGGTATTTGATGAGTATTCTTCTCCGAGAAATGATTTTTCGGTTAATACAGTTGATAAATTATTGAAAGAAATTTCTGTATAGGTTACATCCAATTCTAAAACTAAAAGTTTCAAGATCGATACCTAACTAGAGCGTTTACCATTTTCGGTTTCTGCATGAGTTTTGAGCGCTTATTCCAGGAAGCAGCGTGTTATCGTTCAGCCCAAAATCTCTGTGATTTTTGAATTTTGAGCCGAAAATGGCTGGGTTGCATTTACTCATGAAGAATCCGTGGTTAAAAGTAATTCTGTTCGGTCCGCCCGTAAACACGCTGGCTTTCTAACGGAAGATCTAGACCCTTGAAACTTTTACAATGGGTTTCACGGAGTTCTTCTACAATTTATCTATTTCCATGTTCGCAAAGTACTGATCACATATTTAGTCACTGTGTCAAACTATGACAGATTAACCTCTGTCGATCATCGATAAAGTACAAATTGGTTGCCACAAAACATTTTGTGCTCTGATTTATCCTAGAATCGCTGTTAAATCATAGATCAAGTTAATTTTTTTGGTGAATCAAGATCTTAGTTAAATAGTTGAAGTGAAGTGTATTGTTTAATTTTTTCAAATGATGTAATTGAAGAATGCTTTTAGAAATCATATCATCGTCATTATCAGAAGAGAATTTGAGTGAAATTCGAAGACCCCGGATTATTAGAGACAGGGGTAATCCTTGCGAAATATGATGATCGTTATAAAATAATTACAGAAAACTGGGCCAGAAATTGAATCCACGCAGTCAGGGAATAGATCGATCGATGAGAGATTACAATTATCAGCTTATGCAACTGGTGGTTTTCTAATGACTATAAAAAATCATATCAATATTGCAAAATAATCGGTATGCAGAACTGTTAAAAGAATATCAGTTGAAATTGCTCCTTTGAAACCTGAGTATATCTTTATGCCACGTACTCTAAGCCTACATTAACTCTACCACAGAAATATATACATTTTTATTTTCCTTCTTTCTATTTCTATGATATAGCGGTCAAAATTTAGAACGTTGTCTGATTGTTTTCTCGGATCAACAACCTAAGCTTGTTTTGTGAAACCAAATTCTTTGATCCGTTTGTCAAACTTGATAAGAGTGATTATCGAATATTTAGGAAACTCAACGTCAGAGTAGGTTTTCGGCCTAAATATCTAGGTTGAATTTTTCAAAGTTATTACCATGGTTACGCAATCATTCAAATTTAAAAAAACTCTTTCGTATATTTCCAATAGTTCCGAAATTACTGATCCAATAAAAATCAAATTTAGTATTTAAGTGTCTAATAATAACAGATTTTTGCCAAATTTCGTGAGGATTGGCCGTTCGGGTAAACGATTTGAGGTGAAAATGCTACTTTCTTAACGAAAAGAACTGGAGGCTTGAAATTTACAGAATAAGTGTTGAGTCTGATAATAAAATGTTCAAAAATGGTTTCTAAGTTATTTTCATTTGAAATTATATTTTTTCGAGTAAAAATTTGATGAAGTTTAAATTCAGTATTTAGATGGTAAATGACACGAGATCTCATGCGTAATTTGGTGCAGATATTACAAAAAGATTTTGAATTTCTTTCTCATCTGATATCGAAAAAAACTATTAAAAATAGATGAAGTTTTGTTCAATATATTTTTTCAACGCTTTCTCGTCAATATGTAACGATGCAGATCAGAAGCAGAAGAACCGACTCTTTTGAACATGAATTTTTGATTTTTCTTCAGAAGAATTGTTCTTAAATACGTTTATTTCACTTTCAGATGACAGAACACAGTATTTTATTTTTCTATTCTCCATATACAGCTTCTTTGAAAATTTATTCACAAATTTGAAATTCTTAGGGAAAATGAATTGTTAATTGAACAATCTGACTTCACGTCAGTACTTTTAAGATTTTTGTATGTACAAATAGTCAGGATAACTAAATAAGAAAACATGAAATTCACGTCTTATCGCTAATTAAAAATGCGTATTTTCCCCAATGAACATTTTTCATTCTTTCGCGAAAGCGTAGAAGCAAAAAGCAGGAATTGTGTTAGAATTTCTCCCAAGTGGCCGGATGGAATTTTGTGTGTCAGCGAAATATCATTAAGGAGATATAATTCAAGCCCCTTTGTACCGAACAAGTTGCATTTCACACTCAATCTGACTTAGAGAAAGGCATATAATTGCTTTCCTTTGATGGAACGCGTGGCTATGGACTCCGAAATCAGATAAAAAGTGAATTAGGAACAGCAACCCCTTTGACAAAAGGGAACATGGGATACAAGGAGCTGTCGAGAAAATTGTCTCTACCTGAAATTATCGCGTAGAAGAATATTCATTTTGTAGAGGCTGTTGACTTTGATGGAGAAAGGTTTTGTATTCATCTGGGTTTGAAATTAAAGAAATATTCATATTAACCACGTCCACCGTTGTGTCGGGAAGAAGGATATTCAGTTCTACAAAACATGGTGACACTTGCAGCTTGAGTCGGATATTCTTTCGAAATTTTCAATTTATTGCAAATGAATATAGCATAAGATTTCAAGAAAAGTGCTGTCCTAGATTTTATAAATAAAACCCTTTACATCGAATATAATGACTCATTATAAAAACTAATATAACATAAATAAATTACATTTCAAGGAAAATTCTCACCTATGTATATAAGTGGACTCGTTAGAGAGTTATCAGATCAAAATCAAAATTATTGGAATAAAAGCAATTGTGATAGATATATTAATAATTCAACTCATTAAAATACTAACAAGCCAAAATTTTGAAGAAAAAGCATGTTCGGAGTACACAACTAATGAGGAAATCTCAAAAATTTCAAAAACCCAACAGAAATACAACTTACAATAATACTTTGAATACAATTAAATCCATAAAAGAAAAAATTCAATCTCACCGTCACCAAAGCAGATTAATCAGATGAAACAGTTATCTTTTCTAGATCGAAGTACCTATAGAAAATGAATGATTTCAGTAAAAGTCAGGATATCGTAGAAATTCCCGTTAACCCGACGACTAAAATTCAGAAGCCGTTGAGAAAAACTTTGTAAGATATCTCTTTGTTTGCACCAATTGATGCACCAATTCGCCCAGTTGTTTCCTTTATTAGTAGCCCTATCTATAAAATAGAAAAAGAATTAAAGGGAATTTTTGAAAGACTTGGTAGTTTCACTCCGAAATACACAATAAGAAATTCCATAGAATTAACAACTAAATTAGAAATTTTACTTTACCAAATAATTATATATAATTAGTATGCCTGGATGTAGAAAATACATTTTCTAATATACTGAAAATTGATAGCATTCATTTAGCTTCAGAAATTCTTGAAAAATCATATGTAAATCCCATGATACTTCGCCCTTTTAGGACAATGCCTACTTAAAGACTATTTTCAGTTTAACAATAAAATATACGAACAATTAAACGGCCTAGCTATGGGCTCACCACTGAACCACTCCTGGAAGATATATTTATGTCCGAAATAGAAAATAAAAACTTCAATTCAAAATTACCCGTGAATATTCATTTCTGGTACAAATACGTAGACGATATACTGACAGGTATTTCCTCAACATCCTGAATATCAATGTTTCTCAAATAATATTCACCCAAAAATTAAATTCAAATTTGAAAAACAATCAAATAATAGAATTACATTTTTAGACCTCTCGATATCACACTCGATGGTGAAATAGAATTCAACATGTTCAGAAAACCCACATCCACTCAAATCACCCATATTCGCAAAAAATGTCAGCGTATCATTCGATGATTGAAAAATAACCGCGAAGCTGAAGTCCAAACTATAAAATCAATAGCCGCGAACAACGGTTTCAACCCCAATATAATAGATGATTTGATTCGACAGAAACAATCTGAAATAGCTATAAACCAAATTTATCCCACCATAAAAACTAAAGAAAACAAAAAATTCATTTCTCTATCGTACTTCGCTAGCATAAGTCAAAAAGTGGTCAAGAGTTTTTTGAAATTAGATGCTTTCAAAACACAAAACAAATGATCATCCTTATTATTCAACGCAAAGAACCCAACTCCAAACATACACAAATCGGGAGTTTATGAGTTATCTTGTTCGACGTGCACTAATAAATATATAGGATGACGGGACGTTCCTTCAAGACGAGGTTCAACGAACATAAAATAAATTTCATGAAAAATAAAACGAACTTCTACTTTTGCCACTCATTGTTTAGAAAACAGCCATTCATTTCCGACAATAGATAATCTTAAAAGTTTACATGTAGAATCAAAAGGAAAGAAGCTTGATTATTTAGAATCTGTTGAAATTTTCAAATTAATTCACAATGAAAATAATGTAAAAATAATGAATGACTGTAGGGATCTATGTAAATCCAAAATTTTTGAGGTATTTAAATAAGTAACATCAGTGTACCAATCTTCTTTGGCGTGCCGACCATCAAATAGTTGTTAGGTGCTCTTACTTTTTTAACCTGTTTTTATCACCTCTTTTACCTGTATATGCATAAATAACCTGTACTGCTTATTAAGCTTTTAGTTGTCTGACGATGGGATAGTTAATTCCTGAAACTTGAGTCACAATTAAATGTTCAAAACATAAATTTATTGGTAGTAAAACATATTAACTTCTTCAACTTGTTTCAACCAGTGAAGTGATAATTATTTGAAACATTAGTCAAAAATCAGAAATATTCATTTCACAATTATTAATTGTTTAAGACCACCAAAGTTACAAGAAAGTGATGTAATTTGAAACTGGATATCTGTTCTGGAATTAGCAAAGAAAACGATCAAAAAATTTGTTATTACCATGAAACCTATCTTAAGTTATTAATTGATTATTGACAATGTGAAAGTTAAATTACATTTAACTTGACAATGTAATGTAAATTGGGCAAAATCATATACAATATAATGAATTCAACGAAACATAGTGTCTACGTCAGAAATCTGAAATTTATATAGAAGGCATACGATCTAAGATGCTTTAAGCATGGAAAAAGTTTTAATAGCATATAGGCTGAAGAATTGTAATCAATTTCATAGTAAATTGGAAGTAATTGTTAAGTTAGAAGTATTAAAATTTATAATCTTTGTAAACTTTTGACACTTGGAATAATTTATTGAAAAAGTATAATTTACCCTACCTATTGAAATGAAACTGGTACCAAAAGTAAGATAAAAATTCGGGATAATTTCCAGAATAGTTTTGAACCAGCAAATAGTGCATCATTTTTCCAGAAATTTGACAGATGATAGCTGTGGAAAATTCAGTATTTCTAGAAGCTATAAGAGGAAGTGGCAGGCAGAACATCATCCAGTAAGAAATTCTCCAGTGTCGAGACCACGTCGTTTTGTTCAAAAAATTACTCCACTAAAATATTCAATCCCATAACCTGAAAACAGAGAACACATCAATAGAAGGAATTGGTATCAAGAAATACATTACCAGAAAACTGAATGGAAAAAACAGTTGAATCAACTATAAATCAGTGAAGAGAATCAAAATAGTTGGCTGGACAGTCTATGAAAAATTTTAGAAGAAAACGATTGAAATCCTGAAACTTGAAGAATCCAAAATAATTCCTGATACAAAACAAGGAAACTAATGAAAAAACATTAATTAAGTGAAAGACAGGCTTACCAAGAGTACAAAATTGTTTTAATTATGTGAAAATTCCGATTTCGGATTTCCTTTTTTATGTTTACTTGAATTTCAAGTAAATTTAAGGTTGGATCATAAAGCTTAGGAATAGGATCGTTTAGAGTTCACAGATTTTATATTTGGAATTTCATTATTTCAAGATTTTTTCAAAATGGAAATTAGGAATTCAAATTTGAAACCTCATATTTTCCAATAATTAGTACAAATTTTAAAATATAGAATAACCTGTGAAACATAAACACTGTATGATTTTTTTAATGAAATAGTCTATTTCATTATTTAAATATTTTAATATTTACAGATATATTCTATTCTGTTAGCCTTCTACATATTTAATTTCAAAAAATTATATTCAATGTTATAACTTCAGGCATTAAATTAATGTCATATTAGTACTACTTATATCAATTGACATATAAAATAAACATTCATTATAAGACATCCAAATGAGATAACAAAATCCAATAAATATAAATATTGATTAATGTAAATATTGAAATATTTAAATAATTTTATATACCTTCTAGTATAAACGTCCATTTATTTTATTTTATTCATATTATATAATTATTTGGTTTCCTTAACTTTCTTTTCACAGATGGTCCTTGTGCTATAACAGAGGCCGTTAAATTGCCTTTCAATCTTTTAGATCAATGGTAAACCACAGGACTATTTAGTTAGAGTTAACATTACACTCCATTTAAATTTTCAGTATTCATTTACCAAGAAGCTTTCTGAATTTTTAAGAGGTGAGAAAATATGTTTTGTTGATTGATGTTATATTTTATTGAATATGAATATGTTTGAGTACTGATGAAGCAAAGTCTCTCTTAAAACTTGTTTTTTAGTAATGTTTTTACATATCTTGAGATTTTCTAAAAAATAACTTAGATATCCAATAATTTTGAATATTCTAAGTAAAATAGTTTTATGATGAAATTCTCAAGATTACGTTAAACATTTTTGAAAGATATCTATCTGTTTTCATAAGAGGGATAAGCAGAAACAAAATTTTGTCTACTCAAAATATTTAATTCATAGGATTTTTGTTAACAATTTATATTAATTGGATTTTGTTATATCATTTCGATGTCTTATAATGAATGTTCATTTTATATTTCGTTTGATATATATGATATATATATATATATATATATATATATATATAAGTAGTACTTATATGACATTAATTTAATTCTTGAAGTTATAATATTGAATATAATTTTTTGAAATTAAATACATTCTGTCAAGAAAGTACCGGGAATTATCGATTTAAATCTGGCGGGGCAATGAGGCAGGTAAATTTTTTTTTCCTAGGTTGGTACCACTGTACTTAATTACTATGCCAAGCTTGAGCGGGATCTGTCAACTAGTGTGTTTGCAACAGCTGATTAAGTCAGTCGATGTCAGAGTGCGTGCCGATTTTTACTATGGGTGATTACGTTGAGCAAAGAATTTGTTTAAAGTTTTGTGTTGCAAATGAATTTTCGTGTGCCGATGCATTGAAAATGTTGCAAAAGGCCTTTGGTGATAATGCTGTATCGAAAACTCTTGCATATCAGTGGTACAGAGCCTTCAAGGACGGTCGTGAAGTGGTCGCCCATCGACGGCTTCGATCGAAGATAACGTCGATAAAATTAAGGAAAGGGTGCTGGAAAACCGTCGTACCAGCTTGAGAGAGATAGCACATGATCTTAAGATATCCCACGAGTCCACACGTACGATTTTGATTGATATTTTGGGCATGAGACTCGTACCGAAAGACCTGAATTTTCTTCAAAAACTTCATCGCGAACAGGTTGCTTCAGACATGCTGGATCGCTGTAATTTCGATTCTACATTCATGGAACGCATGGGTCTACGAGTACGATATGCAAACAAGCCAGCAATCATCGGAATGGGTGGAAAAAAATGAGCCGAAACCGAAAAAACTACGCCAAAGCCGCTCGAAAATGAAGGTGATGCTCATTGTTTTCTTCGATATCCGTGGCGTGGTGCACTACGAATTCGTTCCAGAGCGGCCAAATTTGTGGGCGAACAACTCATGGATTTTGCATCACGATAACGCGCCTTCTCACCGAGCTACGATTGTGACTGACTTTCTCGCCAAAAACTCAACAAACGTGCTTCAGCAACCACCGTATTCACCGTATTTGGGTCCCTGCGACTTTTTCCTCTTCCCAAAACTAAAATTGCCCCTTCGCGGCACCCGTTTTGAGTCGATTGAAGCCATAAAACAAAATTTGGCGCGAGAGCTAAAGTCCATCCCGGAAAGCGCCTATAAAAAATGTTTCGATAATTGGAAGTGCCGTTGGCATAGATGTATTGGAGCAAATGGAGCCTATTTTGAAGGCGACCCAATAAATTTCGACGATTAAATGTAAAAATGTTGTTTTAATTGAAAATTCCCGGTACTTTCTTGACAGAGTAGTATGTAGAAGGCTAATAGAATATATCTGTAAAGATTAAAATATTTAAATAATTTTATAAACCTTCTATCAAGTATGAACCTCCATTAATTTTGGTTTATTTCATTATTATTTTCAGAATAGAATCCTCCAGAACACTTTTTTTCAACAATTTACACTTTTAAGCAAATAAAAATCAGACTTTCAATGTAAATCATTGGTTCATATCATCAAGGTATATTGAAGGATATTGCTGTTTTAAGTTATTTATATTGCAAAGTGAGTGTGGATAGCTCAGTGGTAGAGCATTGGACTCGTGACCGGAAGGTCCGGATTCGAATCCTATTCAGGTGGAAAAGAAATTTTCTAGTTGGACGGGTGTCGGTCACCATTTCACTGTTGGGTAAAAACAGTGCTGTGACCTAATGTGGCGCATGATCGCAGTATCAAAGCCTACTCAGGACACAACTAATCTCCTAACTCGCACAAGCTGAAAAAGTCTCTAAGGGATGTTCACAGAAGATCTAGGAGTATCAGGATAATAACAAAAAATTATTAGCTGTCAACGTTTTTCATGACAGTATAGTCCATTTTGTACAATAAAATCGGAAATTAACCCTAGTTTTCCTCGAATTAATTTTCTTTGCAAGTTTTGAAAATATGTGGTACTAACATCCCTTTTAGAATCATCTATCTACACGTTAAGTTTTTATTACCATGCAAGCTTTCTCTCAGTGGAAAGAAACAACCCATCCATAATTTTCGTTTTCTGGACCACTATATTATATGTCCCCTTTGTTGTTGAGGAAAAACTATAAATTTTAATAATAGAATAAAATTTAACTGCCACGTCTCAATTTCTAAAGAATAGTCTTAAGATGAAAATAAAAGAATTATTCCCAGTGTTGAGAATTAGAAGACCACTCTCGATGATTCCGAAGAAGAATGGGACTAAACAATGAACTTCAGCTTCACAGGTAAACGTAAGTGCCACAAAGGCAGCCTAATAAAATAACACACCCGCCAAACCTCTTCAAACGTCGGAGAATTCCGTCTCAACTCGAAAATTGGGACTCGTCAATTTACACATCTCATTTCGCCGAATTGAAACAACAAACAACCTTGTTATTTTCTAATCATTCTTGAATTCAGGCGAATTACCCTGAGCACAAATTATGGGGTGTCAATTATTTGATAAGCGCTTTTATATAGCATGCAGTTTTGGTCGCACATCAAATAACTGTAATTTGTTGGAGTGTAGTTTTTTACAGTTGTTGGAAAAAGGTTCAAGATTATTATTTTCATCAACACATTCAGAAGATACAGACCGGACTTTCCTCCCTACATTTAATTCGATTTTATTTTAAAATAAACTAGAAAATTAAAAAGCATGCCACTTGTCAAGTAACAGAGGCTTTTTAATGAATGATTTTAGTTTTTCAATTCGTTGTATTCATGTGAATTCATCAATTCACATAAAGTAAGTTACGATTACCTTTCATTGTAAAGTTAATGAAGATTCTGCTATTTTTTGAAATTCCACAATTTTTTCACTGATAACATAGCATAACTTCTCAATCAAAATTCACAGGCAACTGTTACCAACCCAAGTTCAGGGTTAATGTAGGACTAGCCATGATAAGATATGAGATTTTAATGCCGATAATAATTCCAGAGCGTTTAATTTCTGCCACTTTCAAAATTCATCTGAAAAAAAAATTTTTGATTTATTGGAAGACATGCCTCTGAACTAACGGCTCCAAATTTGATGATTAAAGTAAAACAACTCAATTTCCCCTAATTTATTTAATTTCACAACAATTGTTTCGTCATGACAACATGACGGATAACGGAAATTAAGTTGTTTTACTTTAATCATCAAGATGTATTTACGACAAGTAGAGACCGATACAATCAAACATTTGCTCCAAATTTGGTTTCAAATGGACTGTTGTCCAGCACACAATAGAAAAAGGGTCTTTCATTAATATCGCCCGATTTTGCTCTGTAAATACTAAACATTATTTATTTGAAAGTTAAGTTTTTTTTTTTTTTTTTTTAATTTGAAATAAGGTTGTTCTGATTTTCACAAATTTTTATTGTTAAACTCACAACAATTGTTTCGCTATCACAGTAGCATCATCAGGTAAGATCACATTTTGAATAACTAAGTTTGTTTCCGAAATCCGTGGCTATTTATATTACAGTAACTACAATAAATTTTTATTAGGCACTAAAACCCAGAAAAAATTCTTTTTATTCATCAATGAAATACATCCTTCAATTAAATTCACTATGGAAACCGAACTTAATAACTCTATTAATTTTCTTGATTTAACTGTTACTCGAATAAATAGTTCACATGATTTTTCAATATTCCACAAACCAACCTATACGGATTCTATTATACACAATAAATCAAATCATCCTCTAAATCAAAAATTATCAGCATTTAATTGTATGATCCATAGATTAGTTAATATTCCCATGAATCGAGAAAATTATATTTCAGAACTTAACATAATTAAACAAATAGCTTTTAATAATGAATATGATCCAAAGTTGATAGACAAATTATTGATGAAGAAAAATAATAAAATAGCTTTAAATATGGTGTTTCCTAATATAAAAGAAAATTTTAAATACATTTCCTTAAATTACACTAAAGGTATTTCTGAGAAAATTGCTACATACCTCAAAAATAAATATAATTTGAGAACTTCATTCAAAACTAATTTAAACTTGAGTAAATTTATCAAAAATAATAAAGACTACACACATAAGGATGATAAATCTGGGGTTTATAAGTTAACCTGCGGTGATTGCCCTAAAATTTACATAGGTCAAACTGGAAACTGGAACGTTCCGTCATAGGATGTGTGAACATTTGAAGAGTTTCCTCAACAATAAAAGCAATTCCACATATTCCAACCATTTGTTAGAAACAGGACATAATTTCAACCATAACTTTGAAATTCTACATACAGAAAGCAAAAGTTATGCCTTAAATCTGTTAGAATCCCTAGAGATAAATAAACATAATAAAATTGGAATATTACTTAACGAACAAATAGATTTAAATAGCTCACCGCTGTTAAATATATTCAGATAAGCTGGAATTTGCAGGGACCCTTTTTTGGGTTTTAGTGCCTAATAAAAATTTATTGTAGTTACTGTAATATAAATAGCCACGGATTTCGGAAACAAACTTAGTTATTCAAAATGTGATCTTACCTGATGATGCTACTGTGATAGCGAAACAATTGTTGTGAGTTTAACAATAAAAATTTGTGAAAATCAGAATAACCTTATTTCAAATTATTTAATATGGATTTTCACCAAGTAAGGACTGATACAATTCAATATTTGAAAGTTATTGAAATTTTTATTTTATTATAAAGTACAATGGATATTTGTTATGAAACAGAACATTATTTAAATGTCCATCACGATAACGATGGAAGGAATGAAGTCGTTGATCCCAATTGTCGATGACTCTCACACAAATCAGATCGTAGGTTAGCAATTGTGCGTTCAATATTGATCTGTAAATTTGCTGGATGATTGCTGTAAACCAATGACTTAATGTCAGGTTCTCTTTCTGGAGAATGTGCTATATATTCTTTGAAAAAGGAAAATAAGAAATTGTGTCATTCGGACTCACCGTCAGCAGTAAATTACAATATTGTCAAAAATATTAAAAATATACACATATCAGACAGGTTTATATAGAAGGGTAGCTTTTTCGTTGATGTAATAGTTTATGTATAACCCTCGAAAACAGTAAACAATGGCGAAAACATACAAATAAGATATGTAACAGGTAACAATATGCGCATGTTAACGTCTGGCATATGATGGATACTATTAAAACGGCGCGAAATATGAACAAAACTAGAACAGTTATTATGTGAGTGTTCCTAGGAATTTAAAGCAATTTCTGTCCGGAAATTCTAAGATTTCATTCAATAAGTATTCGCTTTGTTTGTTCTTCAGAATTTCATATTGTTCAAGGAGTAATAGTCTCCGATAGTTATCTTCTCTGTGTCTTAAATTTTCTATTGTGGTCTTATGATTCAGTTCCATCAAGGGATTTCCCAATGCTGAATTTGGTTCATTTTTTACGTGTTCATTGAATCTTTTATTTGCTGAACGGGTGGTCATGCCTATATAAAAGGAAGGGCAGTCAGCACAAGTTATTTTATATATGCCACTATATTGAACATTGCTCATTTTCTTCTTGTTATTAATCAAGATGCTCTCTAGGGTCTGATGTCGTTTGTAAATTGATGTGTAGTCATGTTTTCTGAGAGTTGTATTGATTTTTTCATTAAATCCTTTATAAAATGGCAGAAAAATGTATCGTTGATTGATAGATCGGTGTGGGTATATTTTATTGATGAGCAGTTTATCTTTTATAGATTTCAAAATATTGGCCATGTATGATATCGATTATCGAAAATCTATAAAAGATAAACTGCTCATCAATATAATATACCCACACCAATCTATCAATCTTCTGCTCTCTAATGAAATAAATCCTAGATTCCGCTCCAAAATTGTATAACTTATACCAGAAAACAAAATACCGCTCTCAAAAGCAACCCAACGTTGGAACTTTTTCTGTATCGTTCTTTTCCTGTAATAATTTTAGCTCCCTGAAAACCTCATCAGAAAAAGCTAATGCGCATATATCCTACTGAATGGCTGAATGGTAGTAGCTTATGTTTTTTTTTCTAGGGTTGGATTTTTGGAATATTCCTGCATTTATTTATGAACAGTTCTGCAATACCGTACGGTTCATTTGCTATCTCAAATTTCAAGTGGCGGATAATTTATCGGTCTATTTCTTCCGATTTTTTCTAAGCACCCAATACTGAATACACGACACTTTAAATGATCTGTCGGTTTGAGTTCTTGGGTTACAACAATTTTGTATGGATTTAAACCAAGATCTTTCCGTAAAATTTACCACAAAGTGGTCTGAGAAATGCCTAGTTCGTATGAATGTCGAGAAATCGATAAATTTTGGTCTTCACGAACACTTTTACGTTCGGCAGCAGTATTCTCTTCACTTCTTGCATTTCTTTGTCTTGCTAGCACTGTAATATCATGAAGAGTTCTTTTATCCGGACGATTATAAAGACGGAAAAATGGAGTTAAATCACGTAAAGTTAGAGTAACAGATCGCGATATTTGATAATAAATTTGGATTATTTATAAACGTTGTTGGAGTGTGTATCTTTCCATGATTAAATGGCAGACATTGACAAATACAACTGTCGATGTCACAAATGAACAATGGCTGCCATTTTTTGAAAATTTTAAAACTAAATTGAATGAATGCCTTAGAAACACTGTTTCGATATAAAAGACATACAAAATTAACACTAATCACACAGTATTAAATGAAGATAAAATAAACCAAAGAAATAATATAAGATTGTTCGGAAAGTAATTTTGTTTCTCCCAGTATTTAATTGTATTTTTTCGAACCTAACTTCACACTTAAGCCGCATAATCATTATATGTTATATGAGAGTTGATATAGCAGTCAGAATGGTCAATATATAATTCAATAAAATGTTTATTCATTATATGAAAACTATCTTTCGTTTTCCAAAAATAATGAAATTACTTTCTGATCAACTCGATATAATATTGATCGAACTTACTCAATAATCGTTGAGTGGAGACAGCGCTGTTTCATACCCGCATTATGAAAAACAAATTTCACTTTAAAAATGATCAACATAAACTTAGGAAAATTTTCGAAACAGCCTCTCTTTAAAAAGTTCTTTCAGAAAAACTCTTCAAGAATATGTAGCACATCTTCAATATGCAGCCCAATTTTATGCCAGCAAAATAAAAAAGAATCAATCGAAATATCTATCATACTTACACGACAAGGTGATATTTCGAAGTAAAAACAGAACACAAATGGTCCCTTAGTGGTTGGACCAAAGTACCATTCATGTTCCTCCGCAGAATGTACACATATACAATACATAGATAGATACATATGAGTTTTTTCCTCATATTAATATATACATATTATATATTTTAAATAGCCTTTTCCGCCTTCTGTCTTTCATAGTTTTTTTTCTTCTGGTAGAATAACTGTATTTCTTCAACACCAATAGTATCTTTATCAGTTGGACGTTCCTTATAATCTTGCTTGCATATTTGTCTTATATTTAATGCTTTCGATGTAGGGAATGTGCACCGCTTTTCAAACCTGATTTTTAAGAAATATTTCTGCATTATATCTTTTGATTTTGATTCATTACACACAAATGTAAATCTAACTGATAATGTGAAGTATTGAAATCCTTCATAATCTTTTGAACAAGATCGCAAAACATTCATCATGAACCTATTTCTACGCGATTTAGAAAATTATTTCCGTCTATTCTCTTAGACGCAAGTCTAGAACGTATCTCGGTTCTTTGAAAGTGGAACTCAAAAGTGTAATGAAAAAACGCAAACCTACGTCTGTATCAAGTTTCCCCTTTTCCAACGGAATCTTGTACTGAGAAATTCAATAACGACCCTCAGTTCCACACGAAAATACTCCAGTCAGTGGCTGGAATATTGTTCTATGAAACTCAATAGGTTCTCGTCGAGCGTTTGGACGTTTTACACTACAAAGAGATCTTTTATATTATTGTGTGAATGGTAAAAACTGTCAAAGGTGTACATAAGTGTTCTTTATTTTGCGCCGGAGCTGCAGCAGCGCCGGGAATGCAATAAATTCAACACCGGGCTTTCTGTCCGGAATAAATGAACATTGACAGCTCTTTTTAATTACGCCAAGTTCAATTCTTTTAAATTAGTTCCATCGGGTCACCGATCGAGGGGGATTGACTTTTGCGTGCCCTGTGATTGGACGAATTTCGCCAATGGATGTGCAATTTCTGTTGCTTTGTAATTTGCCAGTTTCTCGATGAACGCTTCGGAATTCAGAGTATCTGACTGTATTATAGCGTATTTATTCATAACTGAGGAAGTCTCGCATTTCGTTTTCAGAAGTCGCTGATTCTACTTGATTGATTGATATGATCTTTCAGTTGTTTCATTATTGAAATGTTACTTTGAAATGATTTCATGAAAAAAATGTGAACATTAATATTAGAATGTCTGGATTTAAAGATGAATATTCAAAAGGTCTTTTGAGAAAAGTATAAACATTTGGTCTTTATTCATATAGAAATATTAAAATGGCTTTTGTAAAGTTTAAGACAATGAATTGTCAGACAGCAAATTTATCCTTCCATTTTTAGTAATGGGGTAGTTTTTTTACTTGTCAAATGTCCCACGATGGCAGCTTCAAAAGCGGCAGTTCTCGAAATAGCGGGCTATTCAAAATTAAACCTCCTATGGGATACTTGATGAGACATAATAAGTATCGACTATTGCAGAACATCCTGCAAGGAAAAATATGAGGTAGACGAACGGCAGGAGAAAAAAGAACATTCCTGCTGATTGGTATGGTGCAAATACAAATACATTGTTTAGGAGAGCTGTAAACAAAATACAGATGTCACGGATGGTAACCAACGCTCTGGGAGGACATGGTACATGAAGATCAGAAAACCTTTTATTTTTCGTAGTTTCAAGCAGCTCAAGTCCTTTTCTATGATTCTACCACAAACTGTTCACGGATATTGGTTGGATTGTTTTTTGTGCACTCGCATAATAACACATTTCGTTCAAATGTATGTATTCTGCGAATTTTAGACTAACATTATTTCAAGCTTGCCTGATGTTCAAGTAATACTTCAAAAACTACAATCGCAATAATTATTGGACATTTCAATTTTTTATAGTAAAGCAATGATATTCCCAAGAATTTATTATAATTATCATCAACTACAAAAAGGGCTGAAACAGTTCAATATTTGTTTCATAGCATTAATTGTGTACTTACTAACTTTCTGTAAAATTTTGTTTCGTCAATACTTTGTTTGTAAGCAAGATTACTTTCGAAAGCAAAATAACAGATTAATATTCGTAGGTTTTAATTAAAAGAAATAATGAAATATATTTCTGCGATCTATTGATTTACAACAAATATTTAGCCAACATTGAGGCTTCTTCAATTAAATTAACTATCAAAATTACACCTTCACTTCTTATTATATTATTCCTATTATACTTGAGAAGAAAGGTAAGGTACAAGGTAAATATACAAAAAAGGATAGAAATAACCATAAAATATTTTGAGGGGATTATCGGAAATTCCTCACTAAATGAAAATTAGAGATAATTTCGTTGAAATTATGTCCAAATTCTCTCAAATGCGTGAAATGTGCAAGATGTCTGAAGTCTAACACCTCTGGTATTCATGAATTCTTTTCTCAAAGGATCTACCTGTTGGACTATTTGGCCAATATACACCATAAGGCATGAACTTCCGATTTATTTTTCTTATTTATTTTATCTTTATTATTTTTGATATCAATTCCCAAATTATTAACTGTTTTGAAAGCTATTTGAGTGATTGTTTTTTAATACTTGGCTATATTATTCGATATTCTATTTACGTAAGGAATAGAAATGCATTTCTAATTGAATCTTTTGTAACCATGTAAACTAGATTAAATGTAGTTTTTTATTTTTTTTCAAATATCATTGAATTCTCATTGGTTTTAAGTCATCAAATATATATGAAATTTTACACCGAGCCCTTTTTTAATCTAACTATCTACATATTTATACGCTGCACATGACGAAAGAATAATTCAAAATGATTATTTATTGTCAAATATTATATATGAACTGCGGAAAAACCTCGAAAATATCTCATGATAACATATAAAAATACAAGAAGCCAATGCTATGCCTTTACTTGTTTTATCCTTCACAATATATATCTTTCCTAGCATTTATATGAATAAATCTAAATTGAAAAGAATTTCATATCATTTTACAATGAACAAAAGGGTAACTTGAGATTTGTCAAAGCGTTTTGGGAACTAAAATTATACGTTCATAGTGTTAACCTGGAGCGATAACCCTCTTATAATAATTTAAGTGTTTAGACGATTTTATCTTAGTGTTTCGTCATCAACTTAATTCACATTCTCCAAGTTCTGAGTGCTTGCAAGGCGATAGATCCAAGTTGAACCACTTACTTTTATCCCTCATTCAGTTTATCTTCCATTCAATTAGGTGCTCTTGGAGTTTGGAAAACCGCATCTAATAACACTCATTATTAATTCATATCCCACCTAAGATGTTCATTATGAAGTTAGGCTTGAAATCCTTGCCTGAAATGAGCAACTTGGCGAAACTTCGAAGTTTATATTTATGACCTGTCCCAAATCTGTCCGTGGTCAGTCCTAAGTACGCGTCCTGTATGACTACTTATGACGTGCTAAGCGGCCGGCAACCCAACCTTCTATTAAAATTAATGAATAGACGGCATTGCAAACGTGTCCGACATGAGTGCTGGTTTGTTAACAACTGTCGGTTTGGAAGAAGGAATAAGCTTAGCGCTAATTCAATGAATAGCACGCCACCAAGACCGGCTATCACGCTAATTTCGTCCATTGCACACAATTTTCGACGACTGTGTCCATTTATAAACTCATTGTGCGATAGTTCCTGAGGACAAATTAGAATTAGATGACCTGTTAAGTTTGTTACAACTGCAAATTATCCCGTTCTACGTAACCATTCAAATAAGTGAAATTAGATACTTGAATCCGAGCTGAGCTCAGTCATTTATTTGTCAAATATTCACAAATGCCTTGAGAATTTTCAAAGTTGTTGCGTTTTTTTAGTGTTTCATGCTCCAATATGCCGTTTTCGCCAAGGACTCTCTCTGTAATGTATCGGAAGATACGAAACCTCTTCAGAATAATTTCAATTCTTTGTCAATTACTCGCCCATGGAGATATTAGAGCCTTGCAGTTGGCAGTGTTTGTTCATGCCTCAAATTGGGTTCAAGAATATTCTGAATAACTACCCCAAATTATTAATATAAATGGAGTTTTTAAATTTTTACCATGTCTGAATAATGGTAATCCCTATTTGAAGACATATACAACGTGAATCATAACTATTGGAACATGGGTTAAGGACAGGTTATTCGGACCAAAACATGGCGATAGGATCAATAATGCCTCAATAAAATATTGCCGTGGAAAAATATACAGGGCAAATTTTTCTTTTCGTATTTTGCTGATAATTTCACTGTCTATTTAACAATTGTTATCAGCATCGGCACAGAGACATAACTTTGTACGAGAAATATTATTTTATGCGTTACTTCACTGTATGTTATAAGGGACGCCACGTGAATAATTCCTGATGATGAAATTGTGGTAGTGGAGTGGTAGTTTTTTTGGCTATTGATACTCTTATTTGAATACGATAATTTCACCCCTTTTTGAGAAAAACGCAACTGAAGAGTGCATTATCTCAGAAGAGGATTTCAAATAACAGATAATAAAGAAAGGTAAGGCGTTTGTTTCGACTGAAATGAAGAATTAAAAACAATGTCACATAAGCAAATTTAAAGTAATTTAAAGTAATCGGCTATTCCGACTTTTAAGCCTCTTCTAATTCTTGTAATAAAACACTTCCGGATATCCACGAAAACATTATTTTGCCCCCTTATAAAATTAGCCGCATTTTGTACTCTTCTCCAGTGTTCGTCTCGCGAATTAATTTTATGGGCATAAACTAAGGACTTCATATGTCCGTAAACATAAAAATCCAGAGGGTTATAATCAGGACTTCTTGCAGGCCATTGGAAATCACATCCTCTGCCAATCCATCGATGAGACAATATGTTATTTAGATGAGTTCTAACAATTAATAGGAAATGTAGTTGAGCTCCATCCTGCATGTCCCACATTTTCCTTCTTACATTTAATGACAATTCATTCTAAATATCAAATAAAGTATTTTGCAAAAAAAAAAGAATCTCCATTTAAATTTGAAGGAGCAATTAAAAGCAGTAGTAGAAATTACTATGTTTTACTACAAATAAATTTATATTTTACACATTTAATTGTGACTCGAGTTACGGGAATCAACTATCCCATCTTCAGACAAAAGAGGTAGTAAAACACGTTAAAAAAGGTGATAGGTTAACAGATGTTACTTATTTAAATATTTCAAAAATTTTGGATTCACATAGTTCCGTACAGTCATTCATTATTTGTACATTATTTTTATTGTGAATTAATTTGAAAATTTCAACAGATTCTAAATAATCAAGTTTCTTTCCTTTTGATTTTACATGTGAAATTTTAAGTTTATCTATTGCCGGAAAAGGATGGCCATTTTCTAAACAATGAGTGGAAAAAGTAGAGGTTCGTTTAGTTTTCATAAAATTCATTTCATATTCGTTGAATCTCGTCTTGAAGGAACGTCCCGTCTATCCTTTATTTATTACAGCACGGAGAAAAAGATAACTCATAAACTCGCGATTTGTGTATGTTTGGAGTTGGGTCCTTTGCGTTAAATAATAAGGATGATAATTTGTTTTGTGTTTTGAAAGCAATATAAACATCTAATTTCGAAAAACTATTTGCCACTTTTTGATTTATGCTACCGAAGTACAATAGAGAAATTTAGTTTTTGTTTTCTTTAGTTTTTATGATGGCATAAGCCTTTGTTAGCTGCTATAGATTTTATACTTTGGACTTCAGCTTCGCGGTTATTTTTTGGTAATAAATCTATAGATCATCTATTGATACGCTGTGAATATGGGTGATTGACTCCAATCACCTATATTCACAAAAAATGTCAGCGTATCATTTAGCATAATATAATAAAGATAAATCAAACAAAGATTAGATATCAGGAGTCTATCAGCTTGTAAGGATTGCTCAATGGTTTGTATCAGTTAGATCGGTAGATCGTTAAAAAAAAAGAATCCACGAACATCAAAAGAGCTATACTTCAAATTCAAGACATTCCACATATGCCAATAGAATTTGAACATAAATTCAATAATGAATATGAAATTATCCATATCTAAAGTAAAGGTTCTAGATAAACATTCTTAGAATCATTTGAAATAAACCGATATAATTCTCAGAAGATCCTCCTAAACGAATAAGCGGACACGAATAGGTCATCTCTATTGAATATCTTGATATAATTTGGGAAAACCGACGACAACCACAATAGCTTCTATTGCCATCGGCGTTATTACTCCACCTAATTCGGAATACCCAAATACAGGGTGTCCTGATTTAACGGTAATATATATGAGGAGGTGATTCTAGAGGTCAAAATATAAAAAAAAACTTCATAGCAACTTAGATCATAAAATGCATCCTGTAGATGCTAGAGCTTCTTCAACATGACCCCCAAAATCCAATAAACTATCGATAGTTTTGTCAAAATATGGTGGATTAAAAAGAAATTCAGTACATAAAGGTTTTTGGATAAACTTAATCGTCTGGTCATCAAAAAACTTACTGATTCTCATCAGTGGCGGAGGTAACAGAGGTGTCTTTCATAAAATTACCTCGAATTTTTGATTGAGTGATCAACTTGAAATTTTAATCAAAGAAATAGACTTCTTATACATTCAGAATCAGTAAGTTCACCAGACAATTCAGTTTATCCAAAAACCTCCATTTACTGAATATCATTTGAATCCACCAAATTTTGACAAAGATATCGATAGTTCATTGGATTTTGTAGGTCATGTTGAAGAAGCTCTATCGTTCATGGGATGCATTTTAAGTTGATATGAAGTTTTCTTTATATTTTGATCTCTAAAATCACCCGTTGAAACATATGAACGTTAAATCCGGACACCCTGTATAAGAACCTATGTAATTTTTCATACAGTATCAGTTCAAATGTAGGATATGATTAAGCTACAGTGAATCAATTGTCATTTAACAATAAAAAGTTTGTGGAAAATTAATTTTATTTATTACTAGTTGAAAATGAACTTCCATCAAGTAAAGACCGAATCCATCAAATATCTCTAAAAAAAACACCCGATAGATACTTTTGTCTCCTTTTAAATATTTATATCGAATTATTTTCTATCAAGTCAAGATATATTCGACTCTAAGATCTTTTCCTGTCAATTCAGCTTAACTGTTCATAGTGACACATAGTAGGATTACACTTAGAAGAAGCCATGTTGTTTCGACATTTCTGTTCAGTGAGCATTGACAAATTATCATGGACTCTCGCCGCAACAACGTTTACAAATTGTTGAAATTTATTTTCAAAATCAGTGTTCTATTCGTGAGAACTTCGTGAAATTTATGGTTTACATAATCGTCCATCAGATCAGCTTATTCGTCGAACTATCGATAGATTTCGGACAGCATTTTCTCTACTCGATGCAACAACAACAACAAGACAAAGAACTGTACGTACAGAAGAAAATATCGCTGCTGTAAGTCATAGTGTTAATGATGATCTAGATTTGTCTATTCGTCGACGTTCACAACATGAACTCTGTGCATCCACTTCATGGAAAATTTTGCGTAAAGATCTTGGTCTACACTCATTCAAGAAATAAAGCCACTTGACCATAATAAGCGTCGTTTGTTTGCTGATTGGGCCCTAGAACAGCTTGAAGCTGATCCACATTTTTGTCGTAAAATTGTGATGAAGCTCATTTCTGGTAGGTTCCATTGTATCCTGAAAAATACACTTTGCTTTAAACGCTGGAGGCATCATCGGTCCATATTTCTTTAAAAACAAGCTAATGTTACAGCTGGAGCTAATATTACAATGAATGGTGCTCGTTATAGATCGATGATCAATGATTATTTGTTTTAAAATTTGAATGGTATCGACCCAAAAGTGATTTGGTTCCAACAAGATGGTGCTACATCTGATACTGCTACCGTAACAACTGATTTATTGGAAGAAAGATTTGGCGATAATATTATTTTGACAAATGGTCCAATTAATTGGCCTCCAAGATCATGCAGCATAACTCCACTGGATTATTTTCTTTGGGGTTGTGTCAAGACATTGGTTTATGCTGATAAACCAGAAACAATAGACGTTTTGGAAGCCAACATAACTCGTGTTATTGATGAAATAAGGTCCAAAATTGGTCAGGTCGAATGAGGACCCTCAGAGCTAGTCATGGTGGACATATGCCGGAAATTATTTTTAAAACATAAATTTCATAAAATTACCTTTCGAAAAAAAGATCGTGTACGTTATTAAAATAACGCAAAATATTGATGAGGAAGCCAAATTTATTTATATATTTTGATTTCGAAAAGAAAACAATGAGCCACAGTGTCAAATTTGCAACACTTTTTAATAAAGAGATCAAAACAAACTTCGTGGGAACTAAAAAACTTCCAAGAATAACGAAGCGCAATATTTGACGCACGATCAAAAGGCCGATCTTATCTGTAAGTATTTATATGCGTCCCATCTGACGCCATATCTTCCCATAAATTTCTTCGTTAATGAACCCTCCGGTTATAACCACTTGAAAAGTGAGCACTGAAGACTGAAAACCAGCAATTATAATCATTGTGGATGCCGTTCGTGTACAGAGCGATTCGAATAATTCGAACTGTCCGTCTGGGACACATTCGAAGTATGCACCTGGGGCACATTCAATGTAAAACTGGACGGAATGGTCGTCGATTTTCGTTCTGCGGTGCGATTTTTTCTATTTGTTTTATTATTCGGGACCCGCATTGATTATTCGTGATTTGTCAGATTAATGTCGTTCGTTTTTAGAGGGTGATGGAATTTTGTTTATTCAAGTGAGTCCTCATGTTTCGTCGCTTATGGGGTTACGCCGCAATATTTGCTTATTTTTACGAATAATAATCTCTCCGAAAAATTTTTTATCCGATATGGATTTTTTTCTATTTGTGGTTTTTAAAATGAGTAGAAATAAGTTCGTGCAGTTTGGACAACAGGTGTCGCTACTAGCTTATTATTCCACTGTTTTATCTGGAAACACCTCCATTTTGAAGTGTCTAGTTTTGGTATGCTCTGAAAATGTCAAATTCTGTATCGAATAATGTGTTTTTGCGGGGAGATTTACTTCATTATTTCAACATGGAGAAGAAGGCTGTCGAAAGTCATCGTATTTTAGTGAATGTTTATGGTGACTATGCTCTAGCTGAACGAATCTAGTTGCCCGATTTGAAAGTGGCAATTTTGATTTGGCAGACGAAAAACACCCCAGAGCGCCACCAAAGTTTTAGGATGAAGAATTAGAGGCAGGACTCAATGAAGATCCATCACAAACTCAAGAGGAACTTCTTCTCCGACTGCCTATCCATATTAATGGATGTAAGGGACCACATCACTGAATATCTGCCTGTTCCTGGCAGTGTGTACGTGTTCTCCAATAAATTTATTCCGGTCCACTGTCTGTGGTTCCTAGCCCATGATATCTGCTTTCGTCCCACACCTTTTCTTCCCTCGATTTTACCCTCCAAAATCGGCTGCAAAATATTATATTTTTCACTTCTGAAATTGTGGACAAACTATGCAGTCTTTCCCTTTTCCTGAACTCATGTTCCGGATATCTCGAGAAAGACTTCAGGGTTTAGCTGGACTTGACGGTTCGACCGACCTCGTCCTGAACCAGAATCGATTGCGAGACGTTTCTGGTGTTTGTGGATCTCGACGATACGGCTAGTCTGTTGGTGCTTGTAGCCAGGATTAATTGAACGACTACACAAGTGTTCGTGGGTCTTGATGGATCTTGACGGTACCAGGATCAATTGAGGCATCAATCTTCAGCCTATATTGGTTTATGGGACTGCTTTCGGATGGATAGATAAGAGCCCCTTCGGCGTATGAGTTTTCTACTAAGCAACTCGGATACTGACCATGCAGAGCCAGTAGAGGTTGGATAGTGCTTCGCTGCTACCAGTCATATGGTTGTAACTTTTCGAACTAAAGCCCAAACTGGAAGCTGGTGGGTTCAGCTCTTCGGAGTGCGCCATGCGTGATGATAAGGCCTAATCCTTATCACACTTTCTCCCTCTTGGGACAGACTGTGGCGACTGCTAACTAGTCACTTGGTGAAAGAGCTACACTCACATGCCAATACACTAAATAATAGAATTCACGTGATGCTTTGAAACGTGAAATCGAAGTTTCAATTCATGAGATAAAGCCTTAAGCAATCTGCAATGTACTGAAAAATTGGGTTGATCGGATGAGGTACTGTAGCCAGTTGTGAAGGTCATTTGAATTATATTGTTCTTCATTCGTGAATGTCAATGTTCAGTCTTTCTGGTGAACGCTTAACTTCGAGAAAATATGAATTAGTTTTTTATTTATAGCCGATCACAATTGGGAAAACCGTCCAATACCCGTCTTTTCCTTTTTAATTTTCCACTTTTATAGAAATTTGTTCGTTCAAGCTTTTAGTATATGTTGCAATTCTGGTATTTCACCAATATAAACAGCCAATATTATAGTAAAACAACTTAATTTCCGCTAATTTATTTAATTTCACAACAATTGTTTCGTCATGATAACATAACTTCGTCAGGTGAGTACGGAACTAACCACATAATTGAGATTGAGTTCTTTAAATATTCAAAATGTACAGGAAAGAAGGTAGTGGGAACTTACAGTAATTTGTTTTTTTATTATTACACAAAGTTTCAGAAAAGGTTAAGTAAGGGGGATTTATTGAGGTCCGTCTGGTCGTTTAGGAGAATCTGTTTTTTATTGTTTCTATTAATTTCTAGGTAGTTCAACCTGAGGTTCTTTTTTTTCTAGGTGTAAGATTTTGAAGTTATGGTCAAAAACATGTCCAGTTTCCAAAAGATGATCAGAATATGCTGAATTTCCGTTTCTTCCAAGATATGCTTTCTCGTGTTCACGTATCCTAGTGCAGAAAGATCTACCTGTCTGACCCACATATACAGATGAGCAAGTACCGCAGTTTAACCTATAGACTTCAGACTTTTTGTTTTTATGGATCAAATCTTTATTATTTTTCATTAAATTTCCTAACGTGTTTCTTGTTTTGAATGAAATGTTGCAGTTACTCTTTTTCTTTAAATTTCTTGCTATTTTTTCGGACTTTTTGTTTATTATGTACGTTAAAGAAATATATTTTGTATCAATAGCTATTGTCGAATATACAAGCGATATTGATTGTTTAAATTCCATTCGTTTCAATAATTTATTTATAATGAATGGATTGAAACCATTGTTAAATGCAATCTGTTTTATTATATTCAGTTCTGTATCAAAATTCTTCTTGTGTCATAGGTTTGTTGATTAATCTAAATACCATGCTATTATAAGCTGCTAGTTTTTGAGAAAGTGGGTGATTAGAATCACCCAAACTTTCTGCACTAGGATACGTGAACACGAGAAAGCATATCTTGGAAAAAATGGAAATTTAACATATGCTGACCATCTTTTGGAGACAGGACATGATTTTGATAATAACTTCAAAATCTTACGCCAAGAAAAAAATAACCTCAGGTTGAACTACCTAGAAGCCCTCGAAATCAACAGATACAATAAAAAGCAGATTCTCCTAAACGACCAGACGGACCTCAATATATCCCCCTTACTTAACCTTTTCTGAAACTTTTTGTAATAATAAAAAAAAACAAATTATTGTAAGTTCCCATTACCTTCTTTTCTGTACATTTTGAATATTTAAAGGACTCAACCTCAAATATGTAGTTAGTACCATACTCACCTGACGAAATCATGTTGTCATGATGAAACAATTGTTGTAAAATTAAATAAATTAGAGGAAATTGAGTTGTTCTACTGTAATCATCGAGACATATTTCCGACAAGTAGAGACCGATACAATCAAACAACAGCCAATATTCTGGTAGCCCCTTTTCAATGGAACACTCTGTATACTGCTACTAACTAGATTACAAGTTTGTGCCATGAACCTAAAGTATCGTTCCGAATCACGCGTTAATTTTCCTCTGATTTATTCGAATAGAAAATATACACCTATTGTAAAACAAGTTGAAGGTCGGTCCTAGCCACAGGGCACGAAAATTGAGGGTGTCTAGGTGAATTTATGTCGGGCTACAAAACACGCTCAATAAAAATAATTTAACCACATTTTTATCTCTCGATCTAAAATATTTGTTATATCCGTTCTTATCTCGATGAAATATTTCAAGCAAGTGCGAGCTCTTTCAGGACTCCAATCCACTTTGGAGAGATCTGCTATTATCCTCTAGGATAACGGGGACCCGGCGGACCCGTTCAGGGAGGCACAAAAGAATCTTGACAAAATGGTTACTGATAATACATTGCAACTTCCTCTCTAGTGAATGAATGACCCTTCGCCGAACGCCGCATAAAACGATTAAGTCACGTGGCTGAACCATCATTGATTGTAATAAATATTAGAGGAAATTGGTAATAAATAGTCTGCCATCAATCAAGTTTCCGGAGGAAACCTTTGGAAAATGAATATACCATGAAACATCAAAGAGATATAGGTATCTATATTGGGTCAAAAATAACTTACTTCATATAAGTTTCTTCAAGAAAAATTCCTAGAACATGCAGCACATCTTCAACAACCAATTTATAATTACTACAAACGATAATTCTTCAGTCCCACCTCATATCTAAAAAATAAAAATAATTAACAAAAATATCTTACCAGACCAGCCACGTGTCTTCCTTTAAGAAAACACCAGAATATATAGAAACTTTATGTATCCTACGTATTCTATGTTCGTCACAGAAAATACACAAAGTTGGCAAGGTATTTCAAGGACTCAGTTAAATCCAAATGATAATATGTAAGAGGGTAAAACAAAATATAATTATTATTTATATAATGAAAGAATAAAAAGGGGTTTTTACTTGATAGAACGATTATCACAATATTTCAAAAAATATCCTACAGATTCATTCTGTAAACCTCCTGCAGATTTTAATTTCGAAAAAAAAATTTATGCAAAAACTTTTTACAATTGAATTAAATAAATATCTCAGAAAACACAGTTTCAATTTAGTAGACATTTAGAATCAACACTCAACACAGTACTGAAAGGAATAAAATAATTCCAAGAAATATAAATTATTAATTGAAATTACTAAATAAAAACTTGAAGGATACACAATTTTGTTTCGTATTTTGTATTATGAAAACCAAATCCCTTTCAAAAATGCAAAACATAACCTCAAGAACTTCTTCAAAATAACTTACCTCAAATAAGTTCCTTCAAAATTCCGAAAACATGCAGCACATCTTCAAAAAGCAATTTAGACTTACTACAAACGATAACTCTTCAGTCTCACTTTATATTTGAAAAATAAATATAATTAATAAAAAATATCTTACCAGACCAGCCACGTGTCTTTCTTGAAACAAACTATCAGGTAGAAACCCCTTTTTATTGTTTTACTGTATAGTTATCGTTTGTAAATTGCTTTTTGAAGTCGTGCTGCATGTTTGAGGAATTTTCTTTGAAGGAACTTATTTGAAGTAAGTTATTTTCGAAGAAGTTCTTGAGATTAGGTTTTGCATTTTTGGAAAGGAATTTAGTTTTGATAATGCAAAATACGAAACAAAATTTTGTATCCTCCAAGTGTTTATTTAATAATTTTAATTAATAATTTATATTTCTTGAAATTATTTTATTCCTTTTAGTTCTGTGTAATGAGTGTTAATTATAGTTAATTATATATGTCTAATACACTGAAACTGTTTTCTAAGACATTTATGCAATTTAATTCTAAAAAGTTTTCAAATAAAATTTTTTTTCCGAAATTAAAATCTGTAGGAGGTTAACAGAATAAATCTGTATGACATTTGAAAACACAAAGGAGTGTGAAGAGTTCTGAGAAATCCTCCATCCAATTGAAATATAGTATATTCATCCTTTCCATTGAATTTATGATATTAGGTTACCAACCAATTAGATCTTTCAGAAGATTGCTTAAAATTGCTTTCAACTAATTGAATTATTGAATGGAATAGTAACAAACTCAATCAAAATATTGTGATTATCGAAAGGGGGAGAAGCAGAGAATGGATTTGAACGATCAATATAGACAAGAACTCAAATAATTTCTGAATTCGTTGTATTTTAATTAAATTTACCAGCACTCACTAAATTCCGAATAAAAATACTAATTATGACTACGCTGAAGTTTGAAGTGACTTCGATAACAATAAAGTGAGTTTGCTTATTCAGTTTATCATACAATGATATCTAGAATCTAATATTCATTTTGAAATAATAGCGAGCTACACGAATAGTTTCTTCTATGTATTTATTACGCAATTACTGATTGAACAAGTGAGCTAGGTACATTCTTTGTTTTATATCTCATTTTCGTATCCTAAAATAACATTGAAACTACTGTGTTATTGTTGGTTATAAAAACATAACGAAGTATTAAATATTAAGAAAAAATTTTCCAAAAAAGTTAAAATGATGAGAACCACTCTATAGCTCCTAAAGTCTATAAAACATAAGTAGACTTCGTAGCTTTCAGTCGTACATTAATATCTGAACAATACAGGCTGCTTCTAAATTGATGGTAAAAACAAAGACTTGGATGATATCGACAACATAACTCTAAATATGAGTTCTCAAAACCTGCGTTTTTGAGATATAGTGTCGAAGTTTTTTGACGCTCAACTTGAGGGTTTCATATTGAATATATGATGAATGATGAATGAATATAGATGGAATGCTTTTTCTTATGGAATATTTCAATTCTGCACATTGCCAAAAGTGAACTAAGAGAGCGGAGTCATTATTATTATCACTTCAAAATGAAGAATTTCCTATCGATTGAATCTGTAGTTTCGAAAATATTGGAAAAAATAATAAAAATTGAATAACGCGAATAACTGCAACTCTATTGAAGCGATTTTGCCCATTATTGAACTTAGCTGCGGCATTCAGACACCAAAACTTCCCAGAAAGTTGCAAGACTTCAGCTCTTTCTCTTCCACAGTTAGCGTGTTAACGGTCGGCCGGACAGTATTACTTTTGTCCTCAGATTTCTCATCAGTGAGTCATTAAGATCATTTTTGGCTCAAAATTCTAAACATACAGACATTTAGGTGAAACGCTAGCTTAGTGTTTTCCTCGAACTAGCGCGCAATAACAAACAGACGTTAGTGATATTTTGTTATTACATTTGTATTAATACGTTTCATGTCGTGAAGTGTAAAAGTTTTTTCCGAGACATTTAAGAATATTTCATATTGATTAAATATAGGGATTTCATGTTGAGAGTTTTTGTATATTATTTCAATAGAAATTGTAGAAGTAAGAAGATATAATTCTAAATTTAAAGTTATTTGAATTACTTCTATCAAGTATTACCACCCAAATTTTAATTTGTTTTTCAGATAATGGATTAACTTCATATAGAGTCTAAAAATCTACAATATATTACCCAATTATTCATTAGTTTTGAAATTCTGGTTATTTTTCTTATCATGGAAAATTATTTGAGGTGAATAATATTTGTTGTGTTTTTCTGTGTTCCAAATACAAATGGTTAATGTTTAATGATTTACAACACGTTTCTCATTTCTCTTGTACTTTGGATACTTTAAAATTTACATTGATTTTTCTTCCAAGTTTAATTTTTTTGGTAATTTAAATTTTGATTTTGCGATATATTTGAATCTGAATTCTAAAATTTTAAATTGTTGGAGTTCTCGTTCAATTATTTTATCTGATACTTCATTCTGAGAATTATAAATAAATTTGGAATAGTGTATTTTCTTGAAATTATAATATTTTATAATTATATATATATACATATATATATATATATTATAATTAATAAATAAAAATAAAATATAATTATGTTGATACATTTGTATTAATACGTTTCATATCGTGAAGTTGAAAAATTTATTTCCGAGACATTGAAAAATATTTAATATATTATATATAAGGATATCATTTTGATAGCTTTTGTATATGATTTTAATATATATTGTAAAAGTTGGAAGATATAATTCTGAATTTAAAGTTATTTAAACTACCTCTATCAAGTATTGAATCACATTTTAATTTATTTTTTAAATTATGAATTGAATTCATATAGTCTAAAGAATCATTAATATATTGTTTAATTATTTATTATAATTGAAATTCTGGTAATTTGACTCTTCAAGGGACATTATTTGGGGTAAATAATATTTATATTTCTGCGTTCCAAGTACTAATGGTAAATGATTTACAACACGTTTCTGGAATGAAATAAGAAATTACTTTGTTTTCCATCATTTTTTATTATTACTGATACACAGTGACTCGAGTTTCGTAGTGTTTACTACATTTTCAAACAGAATGAACAAATTAGATCTCATCTATTATATATGGTGATTGTAGGCTTCGGCAGAGCTTCAAAGAGAGGGTTTTTCCAAAGTTCCGTCTGTTCGTTTAGTAGTTTTATTAGTGGTACGTGCCTACTATTGAACGAACAGACGGAACTTTGGAAAACCCCTCTCTTCGTAGCTCTACCGAAGCCTACAATCAGCACATATAATGGTTGAGATCTAATTTGTTCATTCAGTTTGAAAATGTTCTAAACACTACGAAACTCGAGTCACTGTATATCAGTAATAATAAGAAGTGATAGAAAACAAAGTAATTTCTTATTTCATTCCATTGAAATGAACTATCACAAAGTAACGAACTACTCCATCCAATACGTTTCTGATTTCTTTTGTACTTTGGATACTTTGAAATTTACTTTCATTTTAGTCCTTCCGAGTTTTTGTTTTTTGTTGAGTTAAATTTTGATTTTAAGATATATTTGAATCTGAATTCAATACATTTCTGATGAAGTCTGGAGACTGAAATAAATCGAATTGATAATTCATTTGAATTGATACGTTTCATGTCACGCAGTAACACGTTTTTTCCGAGACATTGGAAAATATTTCATATTGATAATATGTGATGATTCTGATAGTTTTTGTATATGATTTTAATATATATTGTAGAAGTTGGAAGATATAATTCTGACATTCAAAACGATCCTCAGAAAATTTGAATATTAATATTCAACAAAATGGAAATATTCAGGTTTAAATTTATGGAAATCGTGCAGCATCGACTTCAAAATCGATAACCATAATGTCAAAATTAATGCCGATCAATTTATCGACTATTTGTCGAAATTTATTTATTTCTATATTGGGCTCATTAAGCTTTAATGCCTACGCCTAAAACAAATTATTTGAGCACAATAATTCAGAGCCTTCTGAATAAAATCCCTTCGTTTAATTACCGCTTTCAATTATCCTACCAATTGTTGATAAACTGTCTGGTTATGATATAAAATTATTTTAACGACAATTTGACGCCGCGTGGGCTATTACTAACAAGTATAATAGACGAATAATGGCATCATGAATTTTATATCGCTTCCAGAACAGCACGACAGGGTTGAATAATGCAATCGAGAGACATGGCAAAAATAGGATGTTTTCGTTTAGGCCGTTTGATTTAAAAAATGATTCTATAGAGTCATCCTATTTTTCATGAGCTTTCACGTATAGATAACTGCTATGCATTTAATGGCAGAACCGACGAATTCAGTGGATTTTTTGTCCAGTGGCAATGGTGATTAGTTTGATCAATATCCTATAATAGCCATATACAGTTCAGCCGAATATTTCCGAAAAGATGAGTATCCACGACAAACTCCGAGAAAGATCAAATTTTACAAATAGAAAATCGGATTTCTGAAAACTTTCACTGTATATATATGTTGGATTGTTCGGAAACTAATTCTGTTATTTTTGGGAAAATAAAAGAGAATTTTCGTATAATGAATAAATATTTTATTGAATTATATATTAGTCATTCAGGTGCACCACCTTTTGCTACTCTCTGGTAGTAGCATGTTTTCACGCTCCTAAAATTTTTGGTCTTTGCTGGCAAAAAACTGATCCAGGTGATTTTTTATCTCTTCATTTGAAGTAAAGGTTTTACCGTCAAAAAATTTTTGCAATGACAGGTACAAATGATAATCCCAAAGCGCCAGATCTGGAGAATATGGTATGTGTGGCAGTATATCTCACTCAAGATGTATGGGGCACCAAACTTGTATGAGGTCTCGCATTATCTTGGTGGAACACTACACCTTTTCTTTTGAAGTGCATCATTCGGTTTGTCCAGCTGATGACAGTAGACTTGAATTAATTGTTGTGTTATCCTGTAAAAGCTCAGAGAAAAACGATTCCTTTAAAATCCCACCAAACAGACAGCACCTTTTTTTGATGGATACTGGCTCTCGAAATGCTTTGAGCCGGTTCATCTTTTTTGCTACATGATCTCTTGCGTTTGACATTGTTATTATATACAACCCATTCAGTGTATCCCATTCAAGCTGTAAAAGGTTTTGGCGAGTTACCAAACTTGTATGAGTTCTCGCATTATCTTGGTACAAGACTACATCTTTTATGTTGATTAATTATGGCCTTTTCTGTTGAAGTGCATCATTCAGTTTGTCCATCTGATTACAGTAGACTTCTGAATTAATTGTTGAGTTATCCGGTTAAAATCCCACTGAACAGACAGCACGTTCTCTTGATGGATATTGGCTTTCGAAATGTTTTGAGTCGGTTCATCTTTTTTGCTCCGCGATCTTTTGCGTTTCACATTGTTTCATACAACCCATTTTTCGTCCCCTCTCACCGATCTCACGTAGTGGTATTCGTCGATTTGTCTCTATCGTGTCTTTATCAGTTTTGACTTACCTTCCAGAACGTGGTGCATTGTCGACATAATAATTGCCGGATAGAAATTTTGGGCACTGGCGTACTATCAACACATCTCCTCCATAGACGTCGGTTAATTTCTTTCTGGTATATGGTTAATTTGCGGTACATATGTAAACGTTGGGGAAAAATAAATGGATTCCAATATTCATAAAGATTTGTACATTTGTACATATGCCAACCACCTTTAGGGGATAGGACATGTTTTTTATTTTAATTTAAATTCCACACAGAAAACAAAAAAAAAAAGAGGAAAAATAAGAATAAACCTCCTATATGCACTATAAATAAATACGCAGAATTAACAGCACAATTTGGATGAAGAATAAATAGAGAGTTGTACAAATCTTCTTTATTAAACCTTTTCAGAATAAAATGGAATTTCTAAAATAGGTCAAAATCGTATATCTTCCTTTGCCCATTTAATTAATGTGAAGAGAGTTTCTATTTAACCTAGTCACCTGAAGTTGTTTAAATGTTATTGAAGGAGTAATTATCATGTAGTTTATTGAATGAGGTGTTATGATTTAATTAATACGAATTTACCGACTGAAGCAATCAGGCACATTTGAATGATATATTCTAGAAAGATACGTATAATTGAGCAGGCATATTTAGTTTTTCAAATATTATTTCTGAATTTTCCATTAGGAAAAAATAGCGCGGAAATTAAAAATGGTATGAAACATTCTCATAATCATTTCTGGACAGCGTCAAGGAAACAAAACAGCGTGTAAGTGAATGTCTTGTATCGTCATACTTTCACTCTTCTATTCCATCAACCTCAAATGATGCACACCATCCTGAGGTTATTTTTATTACATAAATTCACAAAATTTTGAAGATTATAAGTGTGAATGATTGCCTCGTTGCACTATTGTCTCGTTAAAGTTGATTTCAGAATAATTTGTATGATGGGTTTGCTGTAAAAGTAATTTTCTTGAGTTTGTGAACAGAATGAAATAATTCGAACCATAGTTTTTACTATACTGAGGTAATCTCACTAGTCAGCCAGAGGACCCTATCGAACAACCCAACGATCTCCAATACATAGCCAATATCAATCCGATGATCTTAGTACTCTCGATATAGAAGAAATAGTTCGTCTAGGAAGTATCCGGAACAAACAAAGCTCAAATGTAATTATTTAATATATATTTTTAATTCTTGAATCAGAAAATTATAACAAAATATTCATCATATTCACTTATACAACCTCCATTTAACTGTACTTGAATAAACGTCGAGGTTAACCCAAAAATAGATAACCTCCATAATTTTCGGTGATGGGAGTGTAGGAGTGTAACACTGACTGAATTAAATCAGCCTTATTTCACGGCACTACTCGTTCGACTCCAATCTTCATTAATCCCCATATGTTTTCAATAAGTGCTGGCTATGAAATGGTTATCACGTGTTCTTGCATCCAAACTTGAGTGTAGGCCGAAGTATGGCATCTTGCATTATCCTGCTGAAAATGCCACCCCACTGGATATAAAGCATGCGCCGTTTCAAGAAGAAAATCGTTTACAAGGCCACAATTCTTTTCACTATTAATGGTACCATCAACTTTACAGAGAGGCGTAGCACCACGCTGACATATTGCTCCCCAAACCATTATTTTGTTGGGAAATTTGGAAATTTGAACAGGAACAAGTTGTTTTGATAGGATTCTTAAGTGATTTCCACCAAGTTAAAAACTTGGTGAAAATCAGTCATCAGATATAAAGATATTATTAAAATTATCTTCTTGAAAACGTTGATAAAATTCTATCGTTTCTTCCATTTTGTGAAGGTGTCATAGTAGATATTCTTGTTGGTTTCCTTGATATGTAGCCTTGTCTTTTCAGGGCATACGGACGATTTCTAGATATAGTTTTATGTTTCGTTGATTTCCATATCTGTTAGCCAATTTGCGAAACCCCAGGCTTGAATTGTGTCGTCCTAGGGCCAATAATGCGTTTCAATTGTTTCCTTTAATCTTATGCGGTCTTCTTGAAATTGGTCTATGCCTCATATCCATGCCATTTTCATCTTATCCTCTTTATTGTCTCATATACAGCACTTTTTCCCAGTTCAGTCAGTTGCACTAAATTTTCAACGTTTCGAAAACCTTTTCTATACAAATATTCTACCTGTTTTTTTTTTCTAGTTGCGATAGTATTCCATAAATTGAATACCTGCTGACAATTAACAATATTTGACAAATAGTGTTAGCATGCAACTTTGGCCGTAACCGACTATCTGCACAACCTATTTTATATATTACTTCTGTTTTAGAATGTTACGAAAAGAATATTCAAATTATGAAAAATAATAAATTCCGTATACTTTTTAGATGGACTGTAATATATAATAACCTAGGTTGACATTAGCGGAATCAAACTTGAGAACTTCTGGTCAATATGAGAAGCTTTCCTATGATGTATCATATGGATCGTTTCCATATAAAATTTTATAGCTAGTCACCTATTTGGTGTAGTTATGATTCAAATTACATTCAGATATATTTAGCACTATATTCTTATCTGTGATGGTTTAGCAATAAGTCAGTTATATTGCTTTATAGAAAATTTATCCCCGGAAAACCTGCCGAATTTCCACACATTTATATCGCCGTCACGTACGCAACATGAAGAAGTGAAAAGCTGATCTTTTTCTCCAAAAGGGGGAATGTCAACATTGAGAAAATGATGAACGCGCTGCTTCCGAGGGCTTCCAGACATTTCGTCCACTTCCTGTATACTAAAAGTAGTCAAATACCGGGCAGAATTGACATCAAATCAATTATGAACCCCGCCCTTCCCATTGAACGAGGGATGATTGATGAAATATTCATCTTTGGACTCATGGAACATAATATACTCTCGATGAATCTTTGCCTCTATGGTTGCCGCATCATCATGTTTTCACTGAAGGCCATTAGCTGTCAGTCTCGTTCGGCTAACAATCAGAGTAATAACTGACGAATTAGTCTTTGTTTTAGTACGAGTATAATCAATTTCATGAAGGATGTACCGCCCACCATTCAATTAGATTTTCACAATAATAGCGAAATAAATGCCCTTCAAAAAATTTGAATATCAAAACAGATTTAATCTGTTAGGCTTCTACAATTTTAATTTCAAGAAAATTTTTATTCAAAAATTTTTTAGAATTAAATTGATGTCTACAATAAGCACCGCTTATATTTAATAGACGTATACAATCAAAACTCAATATACAATGTCAAATAGAATAAATAAACCAACAAATATAAACAAGTCATTTAAAATCAATAAATAAATATTTGCAGGAGACAAAATTTTGTTTCTGATCTTAGCATAATGAAACCAATTCCTTTTCAAAAACTTAAAACACAAAAAATATAATTTATTTGAAATATTTAATATATTTGAATATTCAAATAAGTTAATTAAAAAATCTCTCAAAACATGCACTATATCTTCAGAAAATAATTAGAATTCCGATAATCTCTTCATCGGCTCTAGATAATATTTAAAATAACAAAATCAACTAACAATCAGTATCTCTTACCTTAGAGTATAACCGGTGCTTGTTTAAAACAGATTAACTTTAAAAATCCAGATAGTCTATGTTCGTCACAAAATCACAGAAAACTGTAAGGTATTATAAGGTTTTTTTTAAACCATTGACATTCCATAATGAGATTTATTCAAGCCTAAATATAATTATTTATTATGTATAAAATAAAATGGAGAAAGGCTCTTTAATTGATAGAAGAAATATAACAAAATTTGAATATCAATACAGATTTAATCTGTTAGGCTTCTACAATTTTTATTTCAAAAAAATTTTTATTCAAAAACTTTTAGAATTAAATTAATGTCCACTATAAGCACCGCTTATATTCAATAGACGTTTATAATCAAAACTCAATATACAATGTCAAATAGAATAAATAAACCAACAAATATAAAAAGAGTCATTTAAAATCAATATTATCTCGGGCCGATGAAGAAATTATCCGAATTCTAATTGTTTTTTGAAGATATAGTGCATGTTTTGATGGATTTTTGAATTAACTTATTTGAATATTTAAATATATCAAATATTTCAAATAAATTATATTTTTTGAGAAAGTTGTGTTCAATGTTTTTGAAAAGGAATTGGTTTCATTATGGTAAGATGAGAAACAAAATTTTGTCTCATTCAAATAATTATTTATTGATTTTAAATGACTTTTTTTTTTATATGTTGGTTTATTTATTCTATTTGACATTGAGTTTTGATTATATACGTCTATTAAATATAAGTAGTGCTTATTGTAGATATTAATTTAATTCTAAAAGTTTGTTGAATAAAAATGTTTTTGAATTTAAAATTGTAGAAGTCTAACAGATTGAATCTGTTTTGATGTTCAAATTTTGTTATATTTCTTCTATCAAGTAAAAAGCCTTTCTCTTTTTTTTCCAAATGCCCTTTATTTATGGATATTTCCCAATTTTTTGTAAATATGCGATTATACTAAATAAGTGTGAAATGGCAGGTATAGAAATATATGATATTTCTTCTTAGGAAACAAAGAGGAACTTTCTTCAGCTAGGTTGAAATTCTTAGTGGTGTATAATACTTGTAACAGGCGAATTAAAATAACATAATATTCTCAAAATCAGATGGAAATACGAAAGTGGCAATAGATAATGAAAGTAATCTCCAAAAAATTAATAAATATACTCAACTATATGAATCTCAAATACAGGTTTATTTGAAAGTGAACGTAAAGAAAACTCCCTTTCATTTAGAATATCGATCAAATTTTTATTTGAATATAATGCTTGGAGCTTGCCATTATGTGTGGAATACATCAATTAAATATCCTCTGCGTGATCTTTTACAACACTCGATCCTCGTGAGGTGATTTTCGATGACTTGCCGGCTCATTTCGGGTAATATACACCAATAACTTAACGCACGGTTTTCAGATCGTATAACCACAAAAAAATCCACAGGCGATAAATGAGATATTAGTGGCCAATTCGCATCGTCGAAACGATAAATAACGCGTCCTGGAATTTTCTTTGCACTAAAGCCAAAAGGGGTTTTGTGTCTTGTTGGAACCACATCTCTTCCAATTCCATATCATTTACTTCAGGCAAAAATATCGGCATTTCGTTATAGCGATAAGAATTGACGGTTTGAGTAGCACCTTCTTCGAAGAAGAAGAAGTAGGGGTCAATCACTCCACCAGACCAAATTGCACACCATACAGTGTTTTTTGTGGATGTAATGGTCTCTCAGCAGTAACATGAGGATATTCACTGCCCCAGGTGCGACAATTTCGCTTATTCACATAGCCACCGAGTGATAAATGTGCTTCGTCGGTGAAAAAAATTTGATGCGAAAAATCGTCATCCAAACGTTGTAGTTCAAGCACCCAATCGGCATATGTTCTACGCATTCTATGATCAACTGGCTTTTAGTTCTTGTGTCAACCTTATAAGGATGAAGATGCAAATCCAGATGCAAAATACACCATCGCGTGCCGTAAGAGCGGCCTCAAATGTTGTGATGAATTGATAAATTTGGATCTTCTTCAACACTTTCATTTACAGTAGAAATATTTTCGGTCGAGCGTGCATTCGATGATGTATGGGCCTTAAGATATCAGGTACCAATTGTACGCTCAGATGGATAATTATGTCGACTATAATCTGCCCTTAATGCACGAATCGTACTCACTACAGAATCATTGCTTTTTTAGTAAGATTTCACACGTTCAGCAGTAGATAAACGATCCATCAATCCATATTGTTAAATGGCTAACCTTCAACTCAACATATGAGGCTTTGTATTACAGTTGTGTCGCGCTGAGTTTTTGATTTTTCCACTGCTCCACTGGACCCTCGTCGTCTCCTGGATTAACATTGAATTTCCTATTTTTACGACCGTCATTTCCATACCTGCATACGTTATTGTATCGTGAAAACTTTCAACAGTTTCTTCTCAAACGTACCCCATATAAATCACTCTGAAAATTTGCGACGTTTCGGTAATTTCGTGAGTACCACATTTTTATTTTCATCTGAATGACTTCTTTAAATATAAAAATTACATTGATAATGTTCAACATTTTATTGGTTTATTATTTACGATGTTAGAAAATCATATGGGGTGTGGAAATTTAGATTTTTACAATTCGCAGATGATGAAAATATTTTTCTGATATAACGTATAACCGATTTTGCATGATGTCGGAACGATTTGCTACCAAAAATACTAACATTGTTTCATTGTGCTCAAGTGGCTCGATTCTGAGTCTGCGAAAGCAATATCGTCGTATTTAGAATTCCCTCCTCCATGATTTTCATACTCCATTCGCTCTTCTCGCATTCAGATGAAGCGTGTGATTTCGAGACGACCTGAGACGAAAATTCCAAGTAACTCCGAATAGCCCATATTTTAAATGAAGCATGAGAAGTTCGAGTATATGCCAACTGTTTTCGCGCTCTGCCCTACCAGCTGGGCCCCAGTCTTATTCATAAAGAACAACACTATCTCTTAATTTGGTGAAAACTTTCACAGATATTAATCACGCTGACATCGGCAAATAATATGACCCCATCCGAGAAGTTTAAAAGTTTGAGGAGCATCTGGCAATTTGAACATCGTTATTTAAATCCGGGAAAATGACCCAGTATTACTACTATGGAGCGGAAAATTGGGGAAGTGCAATTCCGGGGGATTCGTTTGGCGGCCGGAGAAGCGCCTTCGGATTCAGTTCGAGGTGGAGGATTTTTCCGAATAGGAAATGAACGGAAAAACGGTTACTTTGAATTCGGAATATTTGCGTCACCCTATTTTCGAGTTGAAGGGTTCATTAGGGAGAAGCCATTGTGTACATTGGAATTTTGTTTTCTGGGAGAGAAAGGAAATGCGGAATAAACCAAGACGTTTAATGCATCCCATAGATATATTTTATGAACAAGTAATTTTGTTTTTCTTTTCGGAAAATGAAAGACAATTTACGTATAATGAATAAATATTTTATTAAATTATATATTGACCATTCTGTTCCAACACCCTTTTACCATCCGTCTGGTAGAAGCATGATTCCATGCTCATAAAATTTTTGGTCTTTGCTGCCAAAAACTGATCCAGGTGATTTTTGACCTCTGCATTTGATGTAAAGGTTTCACCGTTCAAAAAATTTTGCAATGACCGGAACAAATAATAATCCGAAGGCCCCAGATCTGGAGAATATTGTGGGTGTGGCAATGTATCCCATTCAAGCCGTATAAGCTTTTGGTATCAAACTTGTATGAGGTCTCGAATTATCTGGTGGAACACTACACCTTTTCAGTTGATTAATTCTGGCGTATTTTGTCGGAGTGCATCATTCAGCTGATGAAAGTATACTTCTGAATTAATTGTTGTGTTATCTGTTAAAAGCTCAGAAAAAAACGATTTCTATAAATTCCCACCAAACAGACTGTTCATCTTTTCTGCTTTATGATCTCTTGCGTTTGACATTATTATATACAACCCATTTTTCGTACACAGTAATAAAACGCTTGAAAATTAGATCATATTCGTAACTTTTGAGAAGTGAATCACAGACGTCAACGACACAAATTTGTCTCCGTGAGAATATGGGGAACCTATATATCGAGCTTCGGGGTTGAACCTAGCTCTTCCAAGTAGTCATAAACAATTGAATTCGATAAATTTAACCTGTCACCGATCTCACTTGTTCTTATTCCCCGATTTGCATCAAATGATACCTTTATCATATCTTCATCAACTTCAGCCAGCATTCCGCAACGTGGTGCATCTTCGACATCAAAATTGCCGGATAGAAATTTTGCAAACCAGCTCTAGCACTGGCGTACTATCAACACATCTTCTCCGTACGCATCGGTTAATTTCTCTCTAGCTTTAACAGCATTTTTACTTCTTTTATAGTAAAACAGTAAAATATGACGAAAATGGTGTCTATTGGTCTCCATATTCAAAAGGGCATCAACCAAAAGCTACTACGTGGAATTAATTGAACTTTTTCACGCTCAAATCTTGATATATCAGCTCTCAAAACATATAATGATTATGAGTCTTGAGTGTGAAGTTGGGTTCGAAAAAAGACAATTGAATTCTCCTTCGAGAAAAGAGGAAATTACTTTCCGAACAACCTTATATTATTTTCTAAGAGGAAATTTTCCGTCGTTTGTCATTTAAAATGGAATGAAGTAAGAAATTGCTTAATTTTTTAACACTTTTAATTTACTGAATATAAAGTGACTCGATCTTTGTAGCGTTTACTATATTTACAAACTGAATAAATCAAATAGTTTTTCAACAATTATATATTTTATATTCGTTGAAAGCTTTGCGAAAGGTCCGTCCGTTCATTCAATAGTTTCATTTCTTAAAGGTGCTTTTGCTTTTTATGAATTCCTGAATCTTTAGTTTTTCCTTTCTTTTCCAAGTAATATTTCGATATTGTTCAATTCTGGGAAGATATGATTGGTTTCGACAAAAATGTTTCGCAAAATTAAAGTTATCTTTCCAGTTCTTAAATGAAGACTGATATTCTTTCCTGAATAGTTTTCCTTATTTGTCTTATATATACGTCCATTGCACTGTTGACGACTTGATCTATAAAGTACAGAATTATTCAGCCGAATCATATCAGTATAGTTTGGAATATCAAAAGAATATTACACTCAGAAATTCAGTGCATTTCAAAAAATACCTTTTCGTTCTTTATATTCCCAATATAATAACAAGCGAGCTCAACTGCGAAGGATAATATTCAATTCAATTAATTATCGGTAAATGAAATAATATCGAAGTAATAACGTTTCGTGCATATTACTTCGGAATATAGGTTTGGGCTATAAATACTCAAAGAGAAATCAATAATTGCAGAAGTGGTCTGTGATAATGACTTCATGCTTGTTAGGGTAAAAACAGTAGGTGTACAATTTAATTGAAAAAGTTTGGCAATCTTGTTTTAATGAAGAAACTTCATTAGCTTTTTCCTTCCTGAACTCCGAACGGTTGGAGTTAAATGCTTGACAATATTCAACCTGACCTTTCTCATTGTTCATTTTGAGTTGAAATGTTCGCAACGTGAATGAATAATACCTTAACAATTATCTATATTTCTTCATGACAATTGAATTATCTGAATTATTACATTCGAATTACCGTGAAGCTTCAATAAAATATCTCCCTTCAGATGATCACAAGCAGATGATTTACAGGCACGAACTACGGTTCATTTATTTCTTCCAGATGTCTCTATTTTCCAGGATATTAGGCCAAGTTATATTCAATCTATAACTAAGAACAATTGTACCCAAATTCGTGTATATCTGCCCGCTCTTTCAACTATTTGTTAATAGACTATCGAAGGTAGAGTTTTTTAGAGTTAGTTGTAAGTTGTAAGATAAATTGAAGATCCAAATTGGAAAACGAAGTACGTAGGTGGACGGCTACATATGTGGATGAGATCCAGATGAGAGCCAGTTAAGAGTTTAGTTTTCTCATAACTCGAAAAATAATATTCGGCAAATGGGGATTTTTAAGTAAAAATTTGAATGTTGAAAGAGAATATTTTCGAATTCCTTTGTTTTACTACCAACAAATTGAGAATTCACATTTTTGTGTCAACTATGAGTTCACATCTTTTGTACTGCAATTTCGAAGTTATAATTTGTTAAGACAGATTGTATTAAGATACAACTGAGAAAGAAGAGTTCGAATATATCCCATCATAAAAACTGATAAAACAAGGAAAAAACGAAAAAATAACCGAAAGTTCTGAAAAATCAGATGCTGATAATCATTGCTTTCAAACCACAACACAAACTTTCACCTTCATTATCCAAAATAAAAGAAGCAGCTCCGAAAATGTATAAACTTTACTGCAGATACATTGATGAACATTTAAACGCCTCAAGAGCTCGTGAAATTTTGTCCATTTGTCTTTCTGTGTAATGCAGCAATAAAATAGTATACAGAGTACTAAACAAGTTGTAAGTCCATTCCTTGAAATGTTAATTTTATTTTTATGCGCATCCCTTTGTATATAGTGATGCAAGGGTTAGTATCTCATACTTTATGAAAGATTTACAGTTTACATAAATGTCTGTTATCTATTTGGTTTCTGAATAAAGAGTTTTAGACAATTTAGTGTAAGTGAAGTCTGCATGATTAGATCAATTCAGCTGTCTACTACCCCATCCAGAAACATAGCGCTCGCTAGACTTTCTTTGCTCCCAAGTGCTAACTTATCAATTTTGTTGGTTCCAGTTTGAGTAAATTCATGGAAAATTGTTAACCAAACTCTCTTTTGACGAATTCTATCCTGTAAATGAAATTTTTCCTACATTTAGAGATTACAATAATAGATGTGTCATTACAGTATGTGTAAAGCAGTTATAATATTTGGTGGTTATATCATTTATGTAAGAAGCTATGAAAAGTATGGAAGCCAACAATGATCCTTGAGGCAACACACGACCCACCTGTAATACATGTTATCATGTTATAATTTGTTAGCATCTGAATTTGTATAAATACTTTGTACCTCCTTTTAAGTTTTCAATTATCTGAAGAAAACTTATACTTCGAAAGTTAATTAACATGAAGTCAACTCATAATTCGCACAAATCTCCAAACTCTCCAATCTCAATTCGCAGAAACATGTTTTCTATTATCTATCTATTACAACTATCAAAAACTGACGACTGATATAGCTCAATGTTTATTTAACTGTTAATTCAAAAATCTTGTTAGAATCAGCGCATGGATAGAATGCCTTGTTTGAATAAAATTCGGCAGATAGTAATTTGTTTCATTTAGTTCGAAATCTCTATGCATATTCTAATATAAGCCATCGATAAAATGAACCCTCTATAAAGATACCAATAAAGCAGTTTTAGCACACTAGAAAATAAGGTCTTTTTATGCTGGAGAAAGTGATTCGGAAATAGAGCTATCAAGTTCTGACATGTAATCAGATTTGTCAAAAATCTGTAATTCTGTTCACTATTATAAGACTTGTAACCTAAGTTTTATATATCTGCCAAGTAACTGTAACTGATTTGTTTATTCGACACGAAGAATGTTATAATAAGACTATCGTTGTTAACCGCTATTTATTTGTCTTTATGTTTCTATCGCGAAATGGGCGTTCAAAAGCACTAAAATTCTTACCTAAATCGAATTTTGAGTGAATTCTTGGCCACATTCCTCCTCAGAGCGGAAATATTTCCGGCTGCACTAGCAGTTTCTTAACCTCTGCCACAGACCCAGTGACTTCGAATTTCTTAACAATTTTCCCAATGGCAATTTAGGTTGATCAATTATGCGGACCGAAAAAATAACGAAGAGCGCAAAATGCACTTTTGTAATGGCCTTCGATTACTTTCACACGTTGTTCAACACTCAATTACTATTTAAATGATTTACTCACTTGTTGATTTTCATTTATTATTATGAGTTGAACACATGGCGCGTTTTCCTCTATCATAGCTTCTTCAGATTCTTTTCTCATAAATAATTCAAATAATATGCATTGAAAATTCAATACGCAGAGTTTTTTTAAATATTACAGATAATAGCTGGATTATTTCCCGGGAACCTCTGCAGATTTACTCTAAAAGATCTCTTGAAAACTTTTTAGAATTGAAATAAATAAAATGCCTTGGAAAATATTGTTTCACTTATAGGCATATGGATTATCAACACATGCGTGTGGCAGCTAACCAATGAAGAATCAAAATAAAACATAAATTATTGACCAAAATTATTTGAATCCATCACTCAAGACTGTCTCGAATGGATGTTAAGGAATAACAAATTCAATTACCAAAAAATGTTCCACATGGAATTCAAGAAGTGTTTTTATTTTCCCTTTTAAAAAATATACAGCACATTTTCCAGTAAGACAAGCATTCAAATAACTACCAACTGATGGGAATATGGCTCAGAATTTCAAATTCTTTTTCTGGGTAATGGGCTATCTATTTTTTTAAAAATTAAATAAAAAATAGCTTTTTGAGTCCTGTGTGGAACATTTTTTGATGAATGAATTTTTTATTCCTTAATATCCATTCGAAATAAATTTATGGTTTCTATCCAGTATATGCCAACACAATTCGAAATTCTACTGAAGATATCAAAAAATAATTGGTGTTTTTGCTACGTTAATAATTTACATTGGTCCATACTAGTTTAATTTCGAATTAATATATTTTACATGACTCATTCGTCAAGTTATTTTAGTAAATATTCATTTACTCGAAAAATATTATTCAAAATGATTCAAACGATATTTTACTATCCTTAAACTATAATTATCCGAAGAACAATCTTCATCCACGAGACTGAAACGTATCGAACCGCGGGCTTATTATGATTCGAACAAAAGATGCAGATCTGGTCTCAAACGGATATTCAAGCGTTAAATAAACAACGACAGTCCCACAGAACGAAATACAATAAACAAAAGGCACAATAGCTTCGAAATTTGTTATAATAGTGGCCGTTGAGGTTTTATTAGTGAAGTGAACTTTGCCCTTTCCGGATCAGGGAACTTCGAGGGACGATATCCCTGTTGCCTGCCTGTTTCAGTCTGATGATACCGAGCCGTGGCCAGGACTGGTGACTGGAACGGATGCCACATTGCTTTAATAGACAAAGAGGAGAAGAATCGTTCGAAATTGTGAGCAGCTATTTCAGTGGAATCGAAGCGAATCTATTCTCTTTTGAAGTTTTCGATATGTACCCAACTATATCTTGTTTCGAATCTTTGTCGAAAAAATATAAAAGCTTGAACTCGTGTCAGGAGTTACAGCACGCTCGCACTGATAGCTGAAGGAATTTCACTGTTTTCAAATAGCTGAAACCGAGCGCTGAAGCTCCAACAACATATTCACTAGTGGATTTATGCACCCTTTGAAAGTAATTGTTATAGAATTTAAAGTATTCCTTCTATGCAACTGATGGAACAGTTCTAATATTGAACAGGTTAGGCCTTTTCTACCGGGGACGTTCAATGTTTTCTCAGTATATGCATAAACATAAACTCAGAAAGTTTTAGAGAAATTCTATTGCAATGTAGTCCCTTAGAACTTCAATACATTTTTTAGATCTAGAAATAAGCTTCTTTAATACTTTTTCTCGACTTTTTCCTGTAATTGCTTCTCTTGAATTACGCAAAGAGGTTGCGTGTGATGCTGCTGTAACGCTTTCACCCTTTTCAATGTATTCTATCAATAAAATATCTTTAGAATCCCAAAAGACCGTAGAGATTATTTTTCCAGCGGATGGTTTGACTTTGAACTACTTTGGATGTTGTACACCCTTTTCAATCCACTGCACGGACTTTTGTTTACTCTCAGGGTTGTAGTGATGAACCCATGTCTCATCCAGCCAGTTGAAAACAGTCGATGGGTCTTCTCCACAGAGCTCCAAAAACTTATTACAGCACTCGAATCGCACTTGCTTCGGTATTGCGGTGAGAATTCTCGGTATTCATCTTGCACTGACCTTTGAGAGGTTGAGATGGTCATAAAGGATAGCATGTATGGTACCCACGGATAGGTTTGTCATCTCTGCTAACATCTTGATTTCTATTCTATCATCTGCCAGTACCAGCTTTTCCACTGTTTTCACATTTTCTAACGCTAACGGGCTCGCCTGAGAGAGGGTCGTCCTCAATGCTTTCTCTGCCTCATTTGAATTCACTAGACTACTTTTGAACGGTGGATAACGACGGGGCAGTCTTGTTAAACAGCAACCATCTCTTCATGAATGATTTGATGAAGTTTTCCCTGCTTAGTGGGGAACTTAATAACGGCGCGATGCTCGATTTTCTTCATCATTGTGGCGTCAGTCATTCTGGTCGTCTTTTACCAACGATATCTAGAAAAGTAATGATCGTAAATTAGTGAAATTTTATATTTATACCGTCAGATAGTGTCATTAGTACATGAGATAATAAGATTACTCACATTATTAGCAAATAACCCCGATACCGAGGAGACATTGAACGCCCCTCGTATTTCATAGTTGATCGTACTGAAAGAACATTTTAGAAATAACTATGTGTTATTACAAAATGAGTTGAAATATCTAAACATATTCATTGATTGCAGTTTCGAAGTGCTACTCCATAAGCAGATTAATGAAAACTCAACAAAAATGATAGAGTATTGATGCAGGTTCGGGTACAAAAGAATTATAACAAAAATACAAGTGTTATCAAATGTTGGCACAGTAAATCTTCAATTTGGCAATTAGTCTGCAATTAATGGAACTTCCAACATTCTCATTCTACATGTGGAATCTTTAAATTATCTCTTGATTGAAAAGGGTGGTAATTATCTATGCAAAAATGCAGGCTTCTTTCAGGTACAATTCAAGGTTGAATTCGATAAACACAAAATAAATTTCTTCAAGAACAGGCAAACTTTCACCTTTGCAACTCACTCTAGAAAATGAACCCTCTGCTCCTATAATAAATAGACTAAAACTTTTGGAGTTTGGAATTAAAGGACTGCAGCTCAACTAACTATTTACTGTTAGTTCAAAATCTCAAGTCAGTTCATAACATGTCAGATGAGGGAATCTGGGAGTAGTTGATTTCCTCACCAATTTTCGTGAAAGGAAAGTTTCTTTTGCTATTTTAAAAATGCCGTAAAACATTCTGAACCATTCGCAGAGAAAATATCGAATGAAAAATGTCGTAAATTCAAGAGATTCCCCTGTTTAGAGTGTAATTAATGTTGCTTCTTTACATAATCATGGATCTTTGGTCATCTTAGTTTATGAGCCTCAGCCTGATACTTTTAAGCTTAAAGTGAATACAAGAGATACCAAATCACAATGTTAAAAAAGTATGTTAACCACATTGCTTTACAGTTGATAGCTAGCAAGTTCCAAAATGAAGAAATTAGAGGATATCAATAACTTTGACGTCTGTCCTACTTTATGGTTGCGACACAGGTACATTGATGGCCACAATGATGAATAAAATAGTAGCGGTTGAATATTTTTTCAAGGTTATGAGTTTGCTAGAAAACTTGAACCTTGAGATTCACGAATGAAGAATAATATCATTCAAATGACCGCCAAATCAATACCCCATTCGATCAACCCAATTTTTCAGTATATTGCCGATTGTTTGAGGCTCAACCTCATGAATGGCAACTTTATTTTCGTGTTTTAAGGCATCAATTATTTCTGGATGGTAGGCTAAACACTCATCCCCAGGGGATACTCACAAAAAGTAGTTCTCCCAGGTTAAAATCAGCTTCATCGCTAAAGATGATTTTTTCTGGGAAAATGCTCGTCTTCGGCCATGAGACTATTATCCCGTTGAGCGAAGTAGAAACGCATTAGATGATCACTACGTTTCACTTGTTACAGTAGTTGAACTTTGCAAGTCTCCATACCGAGATCTTTGTGCAAAATTCTCCCAAGAGTAGTGCGAGACATGTTCAGTTTTTGAGCACAATGAAGAGTTGATGTTGATGGAATGCAGCTGCATTCTGGACTACAGCAGTAATATTTTTTTGTTTCGCTCACTAGTCGGGAACTTGAACGGGTTTTTTATTGAATAACGATCCAGTTTTCACCAACAAATTACTGTGAGGGCATACCATTTCTATTGAATTTTCTACGTGAATTTTTAACAGTTTGGAAAGAATTGAAAGTAAGGTTTTACTATGTCCCAGTTGTGTTTGAACGTGAATCGACGCATTTCGTTAATGTCAAATATTAAAATAATTACATAAATGGGGTATGCGAGTGGTTCTAGGTGAAGAATTATAACAATTTTATTTAGAATAATTCACACAGTTTTTATGTTTAAAAATTTATTCAGAATCCTGACACGTGTTCGGTCTTTTGTCCATCTTCAAAGGAGTACACAAAGAAAATGAACTTAAAATTGGAAAAGGTTCGTTTATTACACCAAGGAATTCTGTGTATTTTTATGGTGCATGGAAATAACAGCATCCAATATAGAGGTATTGCCGAATAGTATTTGGGAATTTATTAAATTCTCCTTTTTCTCAACGGCTTTTTTGATTGAAAGAATATCCAAATAGTCCATCAGTTTACGCTTATTAACATTATATAATAAAATGACATATTTCTCATTAAAAAATGATTAAATTCCGCTTGATTTCTAGTTTTTCAAAAAAGACATCCTATGTTCTTTGATTCTATGCTGTAAACATCGGCCTGTCTGTCCTATTTATTTATGTAGCATTACAATCATCACAATAAAATTTAATTGTGATGCTTGTACTGCTAAATATATATGGCAGACAGGCCGGTTTACGGTATAGAATAAAAGAACATAAGATTTCTGTTTTAAAACACCAAAAATCAACCGGTTTTGCAGAACATTGTATAGAAAATTATAATTTTTTTAATGAAAAAGATGTCACTTTACTATATAATGTTGAAAATAGAAAAATTGATGAACTATTTGGAGATTCTTTCAATGAAAAAAGCCGTTTAGAAAAAGGAGAATTTAACCAATTACCAAATACTATTCGGCAACACCCCTATGATGCTGTTATTTCCATGAGCCATAAAAATACGCATGTCCTTAGTGAAATAAAAGAAGCTGTTTCAATTTTAAGTTTAGTTCCTTTTTGTACTCCTTTGAGGATGGTCGAAAGGCTGAACCACGTATCAGGATTTTGAATAAATTGTGATACATAAAAACTGTGTGAATTATTTTAAATAAAATTATCGAAATAATTTTCTGTCAAAACACCTGACAGAAGTTTCGCCAGACTTGAAATAACCATGGCTTCAAAATGCAAACGATAGCATTTGCGGTGGGATGGTAACTCCGGATTCTAAGAGTATCCGGGTCCGCACACTTCAACTGCGGACGTCCTCCGTATGGTGAAATTGAAATGGCATGCTGAACAATATAAAAAGGAGAAAAGCGGAAAAGCGTCGGTCACATAATTAGAGGACCCAAATATCAGCTACTACACCTTATAATATAGGAAAATGTGGAAGTCGGTAGGTGGACGGGATGAAAAAACAATCCTGGCTTCGAAATATCAGACAATGGTGTGACCTTAAAGACCAAGAACCATTTCGGGGGTTCCACGAAATCCTAATTATAATAACAGCCAATGTCTGAAGACAGACGAGAATAGACAGACCTGAACAAGTAGTAGGTACTTTTGAAATATTTAGACCAATAAATATACTGTTTAAAATGTTCCCAAGCACACTTGAAATCTGTTGTTTCTATAAGTTTGTATAAGATAGTATCAGTTGATATTGAATTATATTACCGATACGTAGATAGTATACGACAAAAGACTTTGTCTAAAATAATGTCAGTAAATATCAACCTGAACGAAAATTTTTGTTGCTTGTACATTTCCATTAATAACTTTTTAGTTTTCTGTTTGAATGAGTTAATTAATTAGTTATTTCTTTCTAAATTCATATTTTTATAGAATTATAATAATAAACAGATACAAAGAAGTTACATGGAAGGTCTTACCCTTGAATATAGCTTGACTCGTTAGGGAGTAAATTGGTCTTCATCATTAAAATGACAACTATTCATTATTTAAATATTTTAATTTTAGCCTTCTACATATTTGTTTTTAAAAAATTATATTTAATGATTATAACTTCTGAAAATAAATTAAAATAATGTCATATAAGTACCACTTATATCAAACGACATATAAAATAAACATACATTATAAGACATGGTATAACAAAATCCAATAAATGGTATAACAAAATCCAATAAATGGTATAACAAAATCCAATAAATAAAAATTGTTAACCAAAATCCTATAAATTAACTATTTTGAATAGACGAAATTTTGTTTCTGCTGATCAATCTTATGAAAACAAATATCTTTCAAGAATGTCTAACATAATCTTAAGAATTTCATCATAAAACTATCTTACTTAGAATATTCAATATTATTGGATATCTAACTAAGTTACTTGATATAAAAACTCTAGATATGTAAAAACATTACTGAAAAACAAGTTTTAAGAGAGACTTTGCTTCGTCAGTATTCAAATAATTCATATTCAATAAATATAACATCAATCAACAACAAATATTTACTCGCCCTTCAACTATTTAGAAAAACTTCTGGTAAACTGAAAAATCTTTAAATGTAGTGTAACGGTTAACTATATATAAATATTTCTGTGGTTTACCCTTGATCTAAAAGATTGAGAGACAATTTAACGGCCTCTGTTATAGCACAAGGACTATTTGTATAAAGAATGTTAAGGAAACCAAATAATTATATATTCTGAAAATTTATTTTCAGAATTTATAATCATTGAATATAAGTTTTTGAAATTAAGTATGTAGAAGGCTAATATTAAAATATTTAAATAATTTTATATACCTTCTATCAAGAATTAACTTCTATTTATATAATTAAACTATTCATTAATTAGAATTATTTATAATTCAACTTATAAAAATAAATACAAGTCAAAATTCTGAAGAAATAGTCTAATTGAAGAAAATATCCACTTTTTATTTGAAAATTCTGAAATCGTCGGACAGAATCGAAAAAATTCTTGAGATATTTATTTGCAACGGAAAAATAAGTTTAATCGAATCGATCCTCATTTGATGGAAATTCATTTTAATTAAATAAAATAATATAAATGACATCCACAATTCATTATTAACGACAATTGTGGAAATAATTTATATTATTCTATTTAATAAAAATGAAGTATTCAGTTTACCTTAATTTAATATTTAAAAGGATCAAAAATGCAAGAATAGGAAGAAATTTGAAATGAACGACTTCTGAGGTTTTAGAAGGAAATATTCGAAAAGTTTGTTTTTATCTTGAAAAGAGTGTCGCATTGAGAGAAAATAAGGACAACATGCAAGTATAATTACATAAAACCTATCAAAGCAATGTAATTAGAACAAAACGGACCAAATGATTCACACCAATCAGTGATACATTCTGTCAAGAAAGTACCGGGAATTATCGATTTAAATCTGGCGGGGCAATGAGGCAGGTAAAATTTTTTTTTCCTAGGTTGGTACCACTGTCCTTAATTACTATGCCAAGCTTGAGCGGGATCTGTCAACTAGTGTGTTTGCAACAGCTGATTAGGTCAGTCGATGTCAGAGTGCGTGCCGATTTTTACTATGGGTGATTACGTTGAGCAAAGAATTTGTTTAAAGTTTTGTGTTGCAAATGAATTTTCGTGTGCCGATGCATTGAAAATGTTGCAAAAGGCCTTTGGTGATAATGCTCTATCGAAAACTCGTGCATATCAGTGGTACAGAGCCTTCAAGGACGGTCGTGAAGTGGTCGCCCATCGACGGCTTCGATCGAAGATAACGTCGATAAAATTAAAGAAAGGGTGCTGGAAAACCGTCGTACCAGCTTGAGAGAGATAGCACATGATCTTAAGATATCCCACAAGTCCGCACGTACGATTTTGATTGATATTTTGGGCATGAGAAAGGTGGCCGCACGACTCGTACCGAAAGACCTGAATTTTCTTCAAAAACGTCATCGCGAACATGTTGCTTCAGACATGCTGGATCGCTGAATTCCGATTCTACATTCATGGAACGCATTATAACTGGTGATGAGACCTGGGTCTACGAGTACGATATGCAAACAAGCCAGCAATCATCGGAATGGGTGGCAAAAAATGAGCCGAAACCGAAAAAACCACGCCAAAGCCGCTCGAAAATGAAGGTGATGCTCATTGTTTTCTTCGATATCCGTGGCGTGGTGCACTACGAATTCGTTCCAGAGGGTCAGACGGTAAACAAGGAGTATTACCTAGGCGTTATGAAACGTTTGCGTGAGCGTATCCGTAAGAAGCGGCCAAATTTGTGGGCGAACAACTCATGGATTTTGCATGACGATAACGCACCTTCTCACCGAGCTACGATTGTGACTGACTTTCTCGCCAAAAACTCAACAAACGTGCTTCAGCAACCACCGTATTCGCCGGATTTGGCTCCCTGCGACTTTTTCCTCTTCCCAAAACTAAAATTGCCCCTTCGTGGCACCCGTTTTGAGTCGATTGAAGTCATAAAACAAAATTCGGCGCGAGAGCTAAAGTCCATCCCGGAAAGCGCCTATAAAAAATGTTTCGATAATTGGAAGTGCCGTTGGCATAGATGTATTGGAGCAAATGGAGCCTATTTTGAAGGCGACCCAATAAATTTTGACGATTAAATGTAAAAATGTTGTTTTAATTGAAAATTCCCGGTACTTTCTTGACAGAGTAGTATTTCTCACTCAATATAACAAATTTAATAACAAATGTCGCCGAACGCAGTATTGGTATTTCATTGAAGTAATTTCATTTCATCTTATTTATTTCCAAAATTTCAATGTTTTTTGAAATCTTATTGGTACTTAATAATGAACTCAATTCTCTCTGATGCTATTCCATTCATCGAATGACCAAATGACACAAAAAAACACAAAGAATTCTTTACGTCTCTGTCCATTTCCCCAGAGGAATCTGCAAAGAGGTCGGTTGTTTTCCTCCAGGGGAAATTTCGTAGTGAATATTATTTGCCGCCAAAGTTGACCCGGAGAAATCGGAAAAGGACGTATTCCCCTCATGTTTCTGCCTCAGAAATAAAATAGAAATCTCAACGCTCATCATCGGTTACTTTCGGCGAAGAGTGGAAATATATTTTTTGTCCGAAGTTTATCAAAGGAAGTTTTTATTGATGTTTTTCCGGGATGAGAAATAGCGAATCATTTATTAGTCTGGCCTGAAGAGTGATAAATATGAGACATGTTTACGATTTCAATAAATATTTTCCGTACAAAAACCATTTGTTTGTCAATCCCTTGGCTGTTATCAGGCGGGGCTAGTAGCAAAAAAGGGGATGATTAATGAACACTTTAAGCGATTTGCTCATGGCCGTTGTTTGGTAACTGCTTGAGGATGGAACCAATTTCCCGATTGAACTTAATAGCGGGACTAGTTGGCATGTCCTCATTCTTCACTTTTCGAAACTGATTAGGTTAAGTCACTTGTAGTGATTGATTCGCTTCTGGCCCATCGTTTATATTTTGTGTATTGACAACACCTGCTAAATCCGTAAATGTATACAATTTGCTTAATAGAGAAGGGAAAGATTTCAGCCAAGTCTTACAATATTTTCACATAATTGAATATTGATTTATTATTTTTGAAGAATTTTTGACGGATACGAATCATTTTTACGCAAATTTTCCCTCTATTATATTCTGCAGGAATATTTTTAAATTCTATTTGGGTTTGATTGTGATACGACCATTTTGTGGATATCAGGTCACTTTCTATTTATTGATGCTTTGGATGCTTAAAATTTAACATCAAAACTTGGAAAAATCTAAATTTATTTTTGTGTTGAGAAATAGTATTTTCTCTAGAAAATAATCTCAAGCTGGCCAATGAAATAAATCGTATCCATTCAAGAATATCCTGAATGTCAACATTCAATAACAATTTTATTTCGTTTCATTCAATCAAGATAAGTATTCAAAGGAAACTTCATTGGGTTGTTTCATAAAAAACATCAAAGAAATTATTTATGGAAATCATTTCACTCATAATGAATTTGAAGCAAATGAGCCACTGAATCATAAAACATTATGATAGTATAAAATAAATGGGGGTTTATACTTGATAGAAGGTAAATAAAAACATTTAAATATTTTAATATTTACAGATATATTCTGTCAACCTTATACATATTCAATTTAAAAAAATTATATTTAATATTATAACTTCAGGTATTGAATTAATGTCATATAAGCACTGCTCATATCAAACGACATATAAAATTAACATTCATTATAAGACATCCTTATGAGATAACAAAATTCAATAAATATAACTTGTTAACAAAAATCCTATAAATTAAATATTTTGAGTAGACAAAATTTTGTTTCTGCTCATCCCTCTTATGAAAATAGATATCTTTCAAAAATGTTTAACATGATCTTAAGAATTTCATCATAAAGTACCTCACTTAAAATATTCAATATTATTGGATATCAAAGTTACTTTTTAGAAAACCTCAAGATATGTAAAAATATTACTAAAAAACAAGTTTCAAGAGAGACGTTGCTTCGCCTTTCAATCTTTGAGATCAATGGTAAACCACAGAACTATTTATTTCGAGTCAACATTAGACTCCATTTAAATGTTCAGTATTCATTTGCCATGACGCTTTCTGAATTGTTGAAGGTAAGTATATATTTTTTGTTGATTGATGTTATATTTTAATGAATATGAATATGATTGAGTACTGAATAAGCAAAGTCTCTCTTAAAACTTATCTTTTAGTAATGTTTTTACATATCTTGAGATTTTCTAAAAAGTAACTTAGTTAGATATTCAATAATATTGAATGTTTTAGATAAGATAGTTTTATGACGAAATTCTTAAAATTATGTCAAACATTTTTGAAAGATATCTGTTTTCATAATAGGGATGAGCAGAAACAAAATTTCATCTACTCAAAATATTTAGTATTAAGGATTTTTGTTAACAATTTATATTTATTTGATTCTGTTATCTCATTTGGATGTCTTATAATTGATGTTTATCTTATATGTCGTTAGATATGAGCAGTGCTTATATGACATTAATTTAATTCCCGAAGTTATAATATTAAATGCAATTTTTTGAAATTCAATATGTAGAAGGCTAACAGAATATATTTGTAAATATTAAAATATTTTAATATTTATAATAGTATGTTTTTATGTCTAATATTTCCAAATATTAATTATTTGTTATCACTGAGAGTGATTTAGAGAGAATCGTGTTATATTATCACGAAATTTCAGTTATGAAGCTGAAGATATCTGAGAAAAATCATTATTCAGTTTAGAGACGAAATTTTTGTAATATGTATAATAATATAATGTAATAATAATAATGTAATATGTATAATAATTGAATACTTATTCCTGTTTCTTATTTATTTTAAGTTTTATGATTTCTGACCATTTTCAATGACTAATTTGGTGACATTCTATTGTTCTCTGTTTCATTTATAATACGTATATGAAAACAGCTTTAGAAAATTCACTGTCTTCCATACATATACACTGGACATTTCTTGTAGTGACCAAGGAAGAAATAATTACATATACTATTAAATTTTGCGGAAAGCGATTTTTTATCATCAATGCTTATTTCATACGAAAAAACCTGAATGCCACAACCCTGTATTTTTCGGAATTAATGAAATCCATCGTGAAACATCGAAATCTAATTGCACGGAGCAAGATTAACGTTGTTTCCAGAGGCTCCGCTCCGTATTCGTATATTCGTTAAATTAATTGAATGGGCTATTGGACTAGAGGTTAATGTATGAATTGCGAGATTGCGTTTACTGACGCGCTTTGTGATTTGCATTTGGTGGTCGAGAGGCAGAGAATAGAGTAGATGAAAGAGAGCCCTTTGCATTTTAATCTACTTTCAGAGAATTGAAAGAATATGAGTTCATATAATTCAATCAACTTCGTTGAGTACGAGTCGACAATTTGCTGTTATTTTTACGTGTTTGAGATTATTTGAAGCTCTTCCAGTTATTGAAAACTAGAGTTGGCTCATGGACTATACTTTATATATATATATATATATATATATCTACCGGGTGTTTCACGAATGATTTACAGGCTTTGAGGGCACATGCAGGACATTTTGGTGAGTCTGAATCATGGATCTTCATGAAAACTTGAGGGAACGAGTATAGGCCAATGCCAATTGCCCATATTGACTTATCGATAGCACAGGTCCGGACTGAGAAAATGACATTCTTTATCCCACATCTTGTAAAACACTCTTTACATCTAATTTTCAAAAAGCGAAATTCTCTTCAGAATCTATAATAAATACTCTTTCAAACAAGCCTATCAGGATCAATGGCACACTTTGCATTATCATTTTATGAACCATTGAATATTAGGAATGTTCAATTTATGGTAAACATGGACCTGTAAATCTCCTAATAATGCGTCTATTCATATTGAATCGATTGAAATTCTCAGTAAAATGACTTAGGTATTGTGCTGCATCTTATGACATCCAATACATGAATGTATGAGCAACATCAAATATTTTTTGCAAAACTAAATTTAACCGAAAACTCGAATTAACATTGAACATTTAATTGGACTATTATAAAATGGTCTTAATAATAAACATAAAATGTATCGTATAAACCTGTGTGGAACTGAAAAAAATTGACGATAAATAAGGGAAAAAATTATAACTTGTTTTCTTGAATACTCTCTTGTAAACATTTTCTAGCTCTTGTGATCAAATGAGCTACAGCTTTCTCAAAATTTCCGGTGGATTTCTTATTGCTTTTCATGCAGCTTAAATACGATTAATCAGATGCTCCCTGTCTATCATTTCTTCAGAGAAAACTTCATTTTTTAAGTGCCCCCAGAGAAAATAATCCAAGCATGTAAGATCTGGGGATCTTGCAGGCCAGTCATGAGGTCCCCCTCTACCAAACCAATGGCCTGGATAAACTTCATTCAAATGCGCTACAATTTCACGGGTAAAATGTGCCGGAGCTCCATCATGTTGAAAGTACATTCTTCTTGGAATATTGCTTCCATCATTCAAGAGCCCTGGCAAATGCTCGATTAAAAATTTTAGATATGTCACTCTATTCAGCCTGTGTGGAAGAATATATTGTCCAATTAGACGATTATTGTAAATTCCACACCCAATATTGACTATTGTGAATTACGTTTCCTAGTCACTTTCGCATTTACTCTGAACCAAATATGTGCATTGCGAACATTTAAGATGCCATCTTTTGTGAAGATGGCTTCATCAGTAAAAAGCGTTCTGAAGATAGCTCGCTGGTTCCGCAATACCCATCTGTAAAATCGCATCCTCGGTAGTTCATCGCCTAGCTCCAAGGTTTGGACGGATTGTAAATGAAATGGATGCCACTTTTCACGGTGCAGAACTCACCAGACCTGACAATGTGGCAAACCCAAAACTGAACCGAGACTCCAAGTGCTGGTTGAGGGATTTCCTTGGACAACTTCTATTATCTCTTCATGGTTTACCATCGAACTTGCTCTTTCTCGTTTACTTACTGACGTAAAGTGTTCAGTTTCACGAAGTAAGCGATTGACATATTCGAATGTTTGATGGTTAGGAATTCGACGATCCGGATATAGCCTTCGATATTCTCTAGCAGCTTCACTTGCACTTACAAAATCCATAAACTAACAACATATCAGTATACTAAGTATTCGTAAATGACAGCATTTCGATAATTCTCTTAATGCAAATTTTATGAAAAGACAACAATCTACCACTTGCGAATTTTTCCATTTCAATAATTACCCGACAATGGTTTGAAGTGTCAAAATTCTTAGCATGAGCCACTCAAATTTTGAAATATGTTGAATTCAGAGTAAACGAATTTCTTCTGTGATCTTTCACATAGCATTGAAAATAAATGATATCTTAAGCTTCAGATCGATTCAAGCAGCATGTGAGAAGACAGTGGACCAGAAAGAAAAGCTAATGAAAGCTGCAGAACATTCAATACAATAGCTAGCAGGTGTCAAAAAGAAATAGGGAAATTTTCGAGACCAAATCACATACGAAAATTGATGGGGGAAGGGGTATAAAAGAATTTATTTGCGAAAGTGTAAATAAGATGTCGAAAAGTATTTCGTTTTATATGCGTGTGTCTATGAATCAGAAATTCCAGATATTCAATAGCTTATAAAATATTGATGCGAACTGTGTCATTATTTCAAATGAGCTTGTTCGAAAGAGCATTCATTGTACATTCTGAGGAGAATTTCATTTTTCGAAAATTCTATATACAGGGTGTATTACAAGATGTGGGATAAATAATATAATTTTCTCAGTCAGGACCTACGCTATCGGCAAGTAATTGGGTGCAAATATTAGGCACTGGCCTATATTCATTCCCTTAAATTTTCATGACGATCCACGTAGGCGTTCAAGAGCTATGTCGATTGAAAGTTTTCTATCAAATACATAAAACATCCTGTATCTCTTAAACTAATATAGTTAGGACATATTTCGTGCACTGATTCAGACTCACCAAAATGTACAATCATTCGTAAAACACACTGTAAAGCTGTTCAATTTCGGATAAATCGAACAGCTACCAGAAACATCTTATTCCTCCTCAACAAGTGTATCAAAAATGGAGAAGTACCAAACAGCACAAACTTGACAACTGACAGGAGCGCAGCAGCAATCCAAAAAGCGAAAAAACAAGTAGAGAGGAAATGTATTTTACAGTAAAAAAATATCCAATACTGCAATCTCTATGTAAAGATAATTCACACTAAACGTATTTTTCGATTACATCTAATACAATTCAATACATCAAATTTTGAAACTCGAATGGAGGTAAGTCGAATGATTCATAATGAATTCAAGAATTAAAAGAAAAATCTCAACATCGTAATCAAACGTAAAATTGAAAAATGAAGGGAACAAATTAAAATATTCTCAAAAATTCTGAAATTTCATTCTAACCTGAATTTTCTACAGGATCAAATACAATAATTTTGCTTGATATCTTTGAAAATGATGATAGTTATTTGAGGTGAAAATTTATTTGCGAAAAGTGTCTCTTGATTTTTCCTGATTTATCTATTTGAGAGTTTCTTCTGTTGACCTTTGCAGACGGATTGCTTATTCATTTGACATTTTCATTATCACTCATATCTTGTACAGTTGTTTAGTTGAGTGAACTTAGCTTATAAAGGAAATTTTAAAATAGATTACATCACACTATATTCATCACTGGAATTGTAACTGCATCATAAATGATTAATTTCATTGGTATTTAATATCTTAAATTTGACAATCTTCATAAAAAATTTTCTGATTTGTCTAATTTCAATTTCAAAATATCTTTCAAAAACCTATAGTTTTTCTATCTTCATGAAAATTTTTACACACAATGATGGGTTTTTTTTTCAATTAAATAAATTTGTTCATTGATTAAACGTTTTAGGTTAAAAAGTTGTCCTCTGGAAATTCCACCAATTCCATATCACTACTTACATATTAATTTTGAATATTTTTTACATCCTTTCAAGATTAAGCGTCTATTTTTCAATTCAAACAGTTTGTTCAAGTAGAAAAATAATAAAGACCCAATAGAAGAGATACCGCATCGTTGAAGAAATCCTAAAAAATTGTACGGGAATAAGGGCTCAACTGATCTCTGAGATACGTAGAGAATAAAATTTGTTCTCCTTTTCGTAATCGAATTAATAACGGTCGGACAAATGCACAACCCAATTCCAGTGGAATTGTGCGTAAAACTAGTTTTACACATGGCGTGGTCCACCCTGTAATAGAGTCCTGGACCGTTGTTGCTTAACGATACCGGACTATCTCATGTAGAGATATCAGGGGACTTTGTAGTCCTCGATATGCGAAGCGGCATAGCTTCTGGATTTCTTGTTTATTACAGAAAGGCGGTCGCTTTATGACTTCATATCATGGGTTTATTCATATATATATAAATTTATATATATATATATATATATATATATATATATATATATAAACATATTTATATATATATATTTATATATTATATATATATTATATATATATATATATAAATATATATATATATATATATATATATTTATATATATATATATATATATATATATACATATATATATATATATATATATATATATATATATGCATATACGCAAACAACACGGAAGGAGTGAACCCAGATGAGAGAGAAATGTTTGAAGTCTGGAAGGGAATTTGGGAGCGAAGGGAGACTCATGATGATGAGGCTTTCTGGATAAAAGACGCTGAGAAGGAGGCAGGAAACTACACCATGGAAGATCTCGAAATTATGGAGGAAGACATATCATCTGTCCTTAAGAACTCAAATAACTGGGCTGCTCCAGGATCTGACAAACTCCATAATTACTGGTGGAAAAACTTCAAGGCCACTCACCATAAATTGGCCAAATTTTTTCAGAGAGCGTTGGCGGAACCCTCCATCATACCAGAGTTTTTCACTTTGGGGGTCACCCATATGCTTCCAAAAGGAAACACCAGTCCTGACCCCAAGGCTTATCGACCCATTACATGTCTTCCTACTGTCTATAAGATACTCACAGGAATAATCACCAAACATCTGTGGAAGCATGTAAGCAAGTACAAGATCCTTGCACGAGAGCAGAATGGCTGCAGAAGAGGTGCCCAGGGCTGCAAGGAGTTGTTAACCATCGATCATCTTATAACCAAACAGGCAAGGAAGAAGTTAAGGAATATCTCGGTCGCATGGGTCGACTACAAAAAGGCTTTCGACTCGGTCCCGCACTCCTGGCTTCTTAAAGTTCTGAAACTCTACGGTGTATCTGAAAACATTATAGGCTTACTAGAACATCTGATGACAACCTGGAGGACGAACTTAACATTCGGCAAAATAATAACACCAGAGATAAGAATCTTAACTGGCATCTTCCAAGGGGATAAACTCAGCACCCTCTGGTTTTGTCTAGCTTTAAACCTCCTCAGTAGGCTGCTCAACAACAACCGATACGGATACCTTGTGGACGACAGGTCAAACATCAAAATTACTCATCAACTGTATATAGATGACCTCAAGCTATATGCCGCGAATGAGGAGCAACTGAGGAGCCTTCTTGGGATAGTGACATCTTTCACACAAACCATCAGAATGGAGATGGGGCTGGACAAATGTGCCTCATTACACGTCAAGAGAGGAAAGTTGACACAAGGGGGAGAAATGCTTATTCAAGATGAGGTGACTATACAAGAACTAAGCCCAGAAGAATCATATAAGTACCTGGGTATACAACAAGCATTGGAGATAAGAACATCAAAACAGAAAGAAGATTTCAAAAATAAATTTTTTGCTAGAATAAAAAAAACCCTCCGCAGTAAACTGAACTCCAAGGCAATGTTTACGGCAATCAATACATGGGCAATTCCAAGTATAGCCTACTCTTTCGGCGTGATCAGGTGGTCAAGCACAGAGTTGAAGGCGATTGACACACATGTGCGAGTCCTAATGTCTAAATACGGCATCCACCATCCCCATGCATCGGTGATCAGACTTTACATGCCTAGGCACCAAGGAGGAAGGGGTTTGCGAAATGTTGAAAAGGCCCACAATAAAGCGGTAACTGAACTCAGAGAATATTTCCACTCAAAAAACTTACCGTTCTTTCAATCAATATGCCAGGAAGACCGCAACATCACGGCTTTAAATCTGGCAAGCAGAAATAACCCACCACAGACGCCATCATCTGAACAACTACTGGAGGAATGGCACGGCAAACCCTTACATGGCAGGTATCCGGAGGCACTGAAAGAAAATAGAGTTAATAGAGAGCAGTCACTAACTTACCTTAAATCCGGTTATTTATTCCCAGAAACCGAGGGACGTCTCATCGCAATCCAAGATCAGGTAGTGCCAACAAGAGCGTACCTGAAACATATAGCCAAAAAGAACATACCGACTGACAGATGCCGGAAATGCTGCCAAGCCTTGGAGTCTATACAACATGTGACATCCTCATGCCCCATTCTTGCACCCAGGGAGTACACCCAGCGGCATAATGCTATGGCAAAAATCTTTCACCAAGCCATTGCCATGAAAGTAGGACTTATACTTACCTCTCGAAGGGTACACGAATACTTACCCAAGCCGATACTTGAAAACAGTCAGTTCAAACTCTACTGGGACAACCCGATAATAACGGATAGATCGGTGCCGCACAACAGGCCCGACATCGTGATCTTTGATAAAGGAAACCGCAAAGCAACAATCATTGATATAACCGTCCCGGCAGATGATAACATAAGTAGAGCGTACACGGAGAAACTAACAAAGTACCACGACCTGGCTTTTGAAATAAAAGAGATACACCAGCTAAGAACGGTAAAGATTCTGCCCCTGATAATCTCCACGAATGGATTGGTTGAGAGCCACCTGGCAGAAAATACGGAACTCCTTGAACTGGATCAGGAGTTGATAAGTAAAGCTCAGAAGGAGGTGATCCTCTGGACAACAAGAATTGTTAGAATGTTCCTTACAGCTGCCTAGAAGGTCCTTGGTCGTTAAGACCCGGACCTTCTAGAGGAAACTCCCATAATGGTGATTATTAAAAAAAAAAAAAAAAAAAAAAAAAAAAAAAAAAAAAAAAAAAAAAAATATATATATATATATATATATATACTAACAAGACAAAATTTCGAAAAAAAAGCATATTTGGAGTACACAACAACTAATCGAGTGAAAATTCTTTAAACGTTGGCCAAAGATCAGAAATCTTGTTGAAAAATTTAAATAAAACTCACAGAGAGAATTCAATTCACAATTATTGAGTGTTCAAGACGGCCGAAGTTGCAAGAAATAGAAGTAATTTCAATTTAGATATCTATCTTGAAATTAGTAAAGGAAACGATGAAAATTTAGTTATTAGCAGGAATCCTATATTAACTTTATCATTATTCTTTTTCACTTCTGAAGTAACAACAATACAGACGAAATTTTTCCACTTTCAAACATTGAATTTTCACTATTCCTTTTAAATAAACTCCTCCAATCAAAATAATATCATCCTCGTCCGATAATAAACATTTTACTGCCACTCTATACCGTATTATCAGAGGAAACAAGTGGCCTGTATAATTGATTGTATTTTGTTATCTTGGAGCCCACCTATACAATATTTATTCATGAAGCAATTAATGCTGTGTGCGAAAAGCTAATATGGAAATATACGTTATATCCCGTTATAACGTTATCAAAAACTCATTTGTTTAGGTTGATCAGTTGAAAAATACATTAATTGAGATGAAAGAATGTCATTTCAGAGCATTTTCAAAATTATTTCGACAGGAATAATTGAAAAATAAACTAGCACAACGTTTTTCGAGTTATGTGGAATGTAGCTGTTTGTAAATTCAATGAATAACTATAATATTACAGCATATATATTTCAAGGTAAATCGGGACATTCGAGAGGCTTCAATGTATTATCGGTATCGGAGTGATTTGCTATTCAAATGAGTAATCCAATTATCTGATTTACTAATGACACTATCTGAAGGTATAAATATAATTTCACTAATTTACGATCTTTAGTTTTCTAGGTATATTCAGTATATTCGGTGAAAAGCGACCAAAATGACGCCACAATGATGAAGAAAATCGAACATCGCGCCTTACAAAGTTTCTCACTAAGTGGGGAAAAAGTAAAAAATAAGTCACGAAGAGATGGTTGCTGTTTATGAAGACTGTGCTTCGTCGTTATCCATCGTTCAAAAGTGGTCAAGTGAATTCAAAAGAGGCAGAGAAAGCATTGACAACGACCCTCGCTCGGGCCGGTCCGTTAGCGGCAGGTCTGAAGAAAATGTGAAGAAAGTGGAAAAGCTGGTACTTGAAGATGCCAGAATAAAAATCAAGATTTTAAGAGAGATGATAAACCTATCCGTGGGTACCATACATGCTATCCTTCATGACCATCTTAACCTCTCAAAGGGCAGTGCAAGATTGGTACCGAGAAGGCTAACAGCGCCTCAGAAGCAAGTACGAGTCGAGTGCTGTAAAGAGTTGTTAGAGCTCTGTGGAGAAGACCCATCGACTATTTTCAACCGGCTGGTTACTGGGGATGAAACGTGGGTTCATCGCTATGACCCTGAGGGTAAACAAGAGTCAATGCACTGGATTGAAAAGGGTGCACAGCCTCCAAAGAAGTTTGAAGTCTGAAAAAATAATGGCTACGGTCTATTGAGATTATAAGGGTATTTTTTGACGTGACAACGTCTTATAAATTGGTTTGCCGGGTGACACTTCAAGAAACTGCGTTACGCTCCGCTCACGTTATGCGCTCACAATGAGAGCGAGTGAGAGGCACGCGTCCCTTCCACTCGGGCATGGTTAGCCCGCCTAAGAGCGAGAGAGACAGACATAAAAAGTGAAAGGCACGCGTCCCTTCCACTCGAGCACAGTTAGCCCGCCTAAGAGCAAGAGAGACAGAGCGAGAGAGAGAGAGAGTGAGAGAGATAGGCATACACACCGGTTCATGTCTTGCGCTTCTATTTCGCTTAGGCGCCTGCATACAAGTTTACACGTTGCCAGTTAATTGTAAAACGATTGTGTAGTGATAATGTGAAGGTAGTTTCGTCCATCGCAACAATTCAAACAGCAAAGGTAAATAATTTCAGACTGATAATATAACATGATGAAATAAATGACTAAGACATAAGTGAATAGGTTATGTTGTAGTAATCACAATGTTGTGGTAGTTTTCAATCAAAAAAGTAGTAGAAATCGTTTCTCAACCAATAATAATTTGTTTAACTTGAAAAAATGAGCGCGACTTGCTATGTAAAAAATTGAAATAACAATGTTTAACCTCCAACCTGTCAAATCGAAACTTTCAAACATTCAAACCGAGACGACTAATCACTGCGCAAGGTCGTAAGCGCGCGATTTACAAATTCAAAGATCAAATGTGAATTAGTTTTCTCCTTTTAGAAAATACACTTTGAATTAAAATCGATTGATATTAACAATTAATGTGATTTAAATAAATGTTCTAACTTTTAAATTTAGTTTTTATATTTATAACAATGTAAAACAAGTTAAATTTATTAATAACTTATAACAACTGATTGATAAATAAAATTTTGTTAATATGAAATTCAGTGCGAGATTCTTTGTATAAATTAATGTTTTAAATATAATTCTTTGTATAAATAAATGTTTTAAATTGTTACTATTATTTCATCCTTCTTCCTACTATACGAATGAATATTCACATTAAAATTATTTTACCACTCAAAGTCGTTGTCACGTAAAACTTTCGCCCGTATACCGACTTTACAGGCAACAAATTTTTTTTTGATAAAATACACTAAAAAGAGTGAAAGCATGAATTTGTGTAATTTAAGAGAAGCAATCAATATCTATTTTGAGCAGAAGCCGGAAGAATATTTTTTACAAGGTTTAGTGTAGCTTATTTTTCGATCTAACGAATAGATTGAATTTCTAGAGTTTTTCAAAAATTTTGTGAGTTTTCTTTCATGCCTATACCGAGAATATTTTGAAAGCCACTCGTACAGGGTCAGTCTGTAAGTTGTACATTAATTTCATTTTCTGATTGCTCTGATGAAATGAAACAATTTTGTCGTTTTTCAGGTGAAAATTTATAAGCGTTCAAATATTTCACATTGTGCCTCTATAATCCTACACGCTGTTAACACATTTTATTTTATTCTATTTAACGAATAACTACTGTTCTGTATCTATAATCAAAACTGTATCCTCTGGTGCTTGAATTTCAATGAAAACTGCTCATTTCCTATAATTGGTGCTTACTGCAGTATTTTCAACGTGAATCTTTTACTATTCTTTTTCAATAAAAACTGAATTACTACCTTATTCTCCTTCAAAGCCCAATTGTTTCACTATGAGATTATACAATTTTATTATCGCCCATTCTCATATTGAAAATTCCATTATAATCCTAATTCTTATCAAATTCATGAATCAAAATTATGAAAACATTGCCAGATATATTCGACTGCAGTGAAAAACAGCCGAAAAATTCGAATTGAATTGAAATATGAAGGAAAGATATAAAATATACAAAAATGTTCAATACTCCCCTATGGTTTTTCATCAGAAATAACAGTTGCCGTAAACTTCCGTACATAGATATAAATTTATCAACAAAAAATGGCTACGATATGAAATAGAGTAAACTGTAAGTAGCTATTTGTGAAATTTGTATTCAATATGATATATTCGAAGATGAAAGAGTTGATTTGTGAACCTAACTATCTTTTCGAGGCACAGACATATGTAATTCGAAGAGAATAAGTAATCTATGAATTTGATTGTGACAGAGAAGCAAATGCAGCAACGTGAGTACAGCCTGGTACACGGCATTTTCGACTTCAAGAGTGGATCCACAAAAATAGTACAATTCTTGCTTTTATCAGAGTTTATAACATAAGACGTTGAATATCTCGAAGAAACCTTTTCTACTTTCTTCGTGCTTATTGGATATGGTTTTATGAATCGCCGAATTTATAACAAGCAAACCAGTAGTAGTAGGTAAAACATAATTGGAGAATATGTACCATAGTTATAGAAAACTTCACCTCAAAATGTATTTCATTTTTAGAAAGCCTGTCAAAGCAACGATAAACCTGTTTTTCAGAATTTCATCAGCCTGTATCTTCTTAACTGAGCTGAATATGGAAAAATGTTAACTGAAAAAGAGCTTTATTCGATTAGAGGAATTTATGGTTAACATAAAGGTACGACTTGAAGATCACTCTGTATATTACACTGTGGCCTTTACAAGAATTACTAATATAGAATTGATAATAATATTTCAGTTGAATGAAACACATGTATATACAATAACGTAAATAGAGGTCATTCTTGATAGAAGGTATATAAAATAATATAAATATTTTAAAAAATTTTTTAAACAATTTTAAAAAATTAGTAATGTTTTGCATATCTTGAGTTTTTGTATAAAGTACCTTGGTTAGATATCCAATAATATTGAATAGTCTAAGTAAGATAGTTTTGTGATAAAATTCCCAGGATTATGTTGGATATTCTTGAAAGATATTGGTTTTCATAGGATTGATAAGCAGAAACAAAATTTTGTCTATTCAAAATGTTTAATTTATAGGATTTTAGTTAATAATTTTTATTTATTGGATTTTGTTATACCATTTGGATATCTTATAATGAATGTTTATTTTATGTCATGATATAAGTGGTACTTATACGACATTAGTTTAATTTATTTTCAGAAGTTATAATCATTGAATATAATCTTTTGGAGTTAAATATGTAGAAGGATAATTTTTTAAAATTGTTTAAAATTTTTTAAAATATTTATACATGTATATACAGTGTGGTCCAGCGAAAACTTAACACCTCGATTTTCCGGCTTTAAAATGAAAGTGTGATAAATCGCTCGGAACTGTCAATTTCTGATTCGAGGGGGAACAACTTTTCCGCTTTTCGCATCCCCGTAAGTGCAACCCCTAACGGGGGTGAGTATAACCCCTTGATTTGGAATAGGGATGAGGGTTGTTGCGAAACCTCATTTTGAAGATCTAATCAACTACTATCTGATACTGAAATTTTGCTTAAAAATTTCCATCGATAAGGAAATGACAAAGAAAATAGTGGAAGAGTACTTACTTTTGTGATTAGTTTATTAAATGCTGGAAATGGGCACTATTCACTTCCATGCAGTAATTTAAGTTTTGGTGAAAAATTTCCGGTCTAATTTGACAGCATTCATTAATGATTTGAGTTCGCAAATCATCCAGTGACTCAGGCTGGGTAGCGTGAATCTTGGATTTCAGGTGCCCCATAGAAAAAAGTTCAGTGGAGCTAGGTCAGGTGATCTCGGTGGCCACTCACTATGTCTCCTTCCAATCCAGGCTTGAGTGAAATTTCCATCTAAGAACTGACGCACCGATTGAGTGAAATGAGATGGTGCGGCATCTTGTTGGAAAATGATCGTTTGATGGTCTTGTGCATTATCCAATACTTGCAGAAGGGCTGGATAAATAGCGTTCTCCTATAGATCGGAATAAATTTGGCAAGTGAGATTACCGGGTATAAAAAAGGGCCGATTATGTAATTACCATAAATACCCACTCAAACATTTAATATTTGGGGACGCTGAGTATGCACCTCACGGAATAATCTTGGATTTTCATCTGACCAATACCGACAGTTATGCCGGTTTACAATGCCGTTAAGGTAAAATGAATACTCATCCGAAAAACAGATATCGAACATGTAGTTTTGATTACCGTTAATCATTTCACTGACCACTTCACAAAACTGGAGTCGGTGATCGGTGATCATCCTCATTCAACTCCTGAACCAATCGTATCTTATAAGGATGGAATTTATGTTGTTTTAGGGTTCTCATTATTGTTGTGCGTAAAACACCAGATACATCGGACAATTTCCTAGTACTCAAGATCGGATCCAATGCTACATGACCTAAGACAGCCATATCCCTCGCTTCGTCTCTTTCACTCACCCTCGTTTTGTTTCCGACTGAACCAGTAGCGTAAAATTTGGCAACAAGTTAGTCAAAGTAAGCAGCGAATACATTTTTTCCAGGATGTCGTTCGTTAAATAAAGCCGCTGTTGTTCGCGCAGAGTCGTTATTTCTAAGAAATAATTCTATCATTTCCACCCTTTCTTCTGCGGAATACACCATTTTAATTTCACTAAAAATTTACAATCGCTTTGACACACTTGAAACGTTCTTAAAACTTCACGATAGACTAATGTAAATCGAAAACATGGTCCGTTTTCTTTTTTGGACAAGAAATTAATACTTTTTTGGACAAAATAAATCAACAGCATAATTACTAAATACCTTTTAAATGTGTTGGATACGAATAATGTTCCCGAGATAAATTCCACATTGCCTCTTTCACTATTTTTGCTGTTATTTCATTATCGACGGATATTTTGAAGCAAAATTTTAGGGTCAGATAGTACTCGATACGGTCTTCAAAATAAGTTATCGCAATACTCCTTATCCCTATTCAAAATCAAAAGGTTTTGCACACCCCCGTTAGGGGGTTGAAGTTGTGGGGATGAAGAAAGCGGAAAAGTTGTTCCCCCTTGAATCTGAAATTGACGGGTCCGTGCGATTTTCCACATTTTCATTTTAAAGTCGGAAAATCGAGGTGTTAAATTTTCGTTGGATCACACTGTATAAACATGTGTTTCATTCAACTAAAATATTATTATCAATTCAGTATTAGTAATTCTTGTTAAGGCCACAGTGCCACACCGTGTATAGATTTTTATTTATTATCCTGAGTTGTTGACATGACGCGTTTCGTTAACATTGTTGACTTCTTGAGAAGTTAACAAACAAATAATTTTATTATTTTTGTTGAAACCACCGGGTCCTCAGGTGAATTAGATAAATCAGTTTGTTCCTTCAATAGATTCTCCGAATTTCTAATCGGTTTGTTTCCATACAGGTTCAATTTAAGTCCCTAATTTTCTCTTTATAAAATCCCAAAACATTTGTTAAACTATATTTCATTTTTATTAAATATTCCACGTACCTAGAGTCCAACTTATTATTGAGGAAGTAACATGTATTTCCATTATTCTAGTGTCGGAGTGTCTTCCGGTTTGGCCAATATAAATTTTTGAACAGCTACTGCATGATAATTGATAAAGACCTGACAAAAATGATTTGTGCCTTTTAGGTTTTACGTTTCTTGACAAAGTTACTAATGAGTCATCAGTTCTAGAACTGACAGTTCCAATGAATTCCAATAAGTTGTCAGTTTTTGCGTTTTTTAAAAAAGTTCCTAATGAATTGTCAGTTCTATGAATTCCAATGAATTGTTACTTCTAGAACTGACCAAATCGGAAGACGTTTCGACACTACAATAATGGAACATAGAAGTTCCTTCCTCAATAATAACTTGGAAATTCTAATAAAAAAGAAACATGATTCTGATGAAGGTTTTAGGATTTTACATTAAGAATATGAGGGTCGAAAATTGAACCTGTCGGAAAGTATGGAAATGAACCGATTTAAAATTGCGGGGGAAAACTGTTATCTGATTCATCTTTACTGGATCTATTCAATTGGGACCTGCTGGTTTTACCGAAAGAAATAGAATTATTTTATTGTACCTTTATCTCTTAACAGTAAATATTTATATACTACATGTTACAAAATTTCAGACAAGTTGTTTGTTAAAGTTAACAAAAACAAACGCATCATGTCAACAACTCAAGCTAATGAATATAAATCTACATAAATAAATAATATATCATTCCATCGAAATTTTTTAGGTGATATTGGAAAAGTCAGTAGAGAAAATAGAGTAAAGAAAATATGTACATACGACATAAGTAAACATAAAGAGATACAAAAACATTAAAAGCTGCATTCCATATATTCACGTGGACTGTAGAATGAGTATTGTAAGAGGACATCCTTGAAACATTTTTAAGTACCTTGTGATTTTGGGTTTCCCTTATAGAGATTGGTAGTTTATTAAACCACTATAAGATGTACTTTTTCGATGGAGCAGAATCAGATCACCATGCCTTGTCTTGTAACTATGGTTTTCAGCACTTCTCTTGAATTCGTTTAGATTAATTTGAACGAATACAATATACTACTCTGTCAAGAAAGTACCGGGAATTTTCAATTAAAACAACATTTTTACATTTAATCGTCAAAATTTATTGGGTCGTCTTCAAAATAGGCTCCATTTGCTCCAATACATCTATGCCAACGGCACTTCCAATTATCGAAACATTTTTTATAGGCGCTTTCCGGGATGGACTTTAGCTCTCGCGCCGAATTTTGTTTTATGGCTTCAATCGACTCAAAACGGGTGCCACGAAGGGGCAATTTTAGTTTTGGGAAGTGGAAAAAGTCGCAGGGAGCCAAATCCGGCGAATACGGTGGTTGCTGAAGCACGTTTGTTGAGTTTTTGGCGAGAAAGTCAGTCACAATCGTAGCTCGGTGAGAAGGCGCGTTATCGTCATGCAAAATCCATGAGTTGTTCGCCCACAAATTTGGCCGCTTCTTACGGATACGCTCACGCAAACGTTTCATAACGCCTAGGTAATACTCCTTGTTTACCGTCTGACCCTCTGGAACGAATTCGTAGTGCACCACGCCACGGATATCGAAGAAAACAATGAGCATCACCTTCATTTTCGAGCGGCTTTGGCGTGGTTTTTTCGGTTTCGGCTCATTTTTTGCCACCCATTCCGATGATTGCTGGCTTGTTTGCATATCGTACTCGTAGACCCAGGTCTCATCACCAGTTATAATGCTTTCCATGAATGTAGAATCGGAATTACAGCGATCCAGCATGTCTGAAGCAACCTGTTCGCGATGACGTTTTTGAAGAAAATTCAGGTCTTTCGGTACGAGTCGTGCGGCCACCTTTCTCATGTCCAAAATATCAATCAAAACCGTACGTGCGGACTCGTGGGATATCTTAAGATCATGTGCTTTCTCTCTCAAGCTGGTACGAGGGTTTTCCAGCACCCTTTCCTTAATTTTATCGACGTTATCTTCGATCGAAGCCGTCGATGGGCGACCACTTCACGACCGTCCTTGAAGGCTCTGTATCACTGATATGCACGAGTTTTCGATAGAGCATTATCACCAAACGCCTTTTGCAACATTTTCAATGCATCGGCACACGAAAATTCATTTGCAACACAAAACTTTAAACAAATTCTTTGCTCAACGTAATCACCCATAGTAAAAATCGGCACGCACTCTGACATCGACTGACTTAATCAGCCGTTGCAAACACACTAGTTGACAGATCCCGCTCAAGCTTGGCATAGTAATTAAGGACAGTGGTACCAACCTAGGAAAAAAAAAATTTACCTGCCTCATTGCCCCGCCAGATTTAAATCGATAATTCCCGGTACTTTTTTGACAGAATGTATGTGTTTCAAATAACTAAAGTCTACAATAGATTTATATTAAGTTAAGGCCAGCACGATACGAAGTTTGATGATATCTCAGAAATACCGTTTTTAATTGAAATAACATATTTAAGTTGACATATGAGATAGAAAAAATTCATTCTAAAGATGTTATCTAATTATAACTTGAACACGTCTTTCGGCTATATTAAATATTTTCAGCAAGTCTATTAATGAATTTTACAATTCTCAATAAACTTACCAATACGTAATATACGTACTGGAACTCATGAACTCAATAATTCATTTATTCAGTGAAATAATTCCATTTGATTGTCTAATTAAACTTTTTTGTAATTTTTGAATTCGTTTATGCTCTGGGATTAACTTCAATGAACACACGTTTTTATGCCGATGAGAATAGATGTCAATTTTGTCAACTTTGCTCTGTGTTTATAATTACGTGGTATATTTAATGCACATTCGAATTTCATTGGTTTCTGTACACGTACCGCATATTGATGAGCTTTTTCGTAATTTATATATTCCAGAGTTGCTAAAGATGTCTTGGATAGATAAAACACGTGGTGCAACTCCTATTTGGAGTAAGTAGAACTTTATCGTTTTGTTCTATAAAATTTTACTTGCTGAAAATATTGTATAAAACGAAACTTCTTATATATCTCTCAATAACCAACGGTGTTTCTTAGACATTATTGATAACAGTTTAACATTTATGAATTTTGTGGAAGTTAAAAGTAAATTTAAATTTATCTTATTTGCAAAATGGCGAATGCGTCAGTATATGCACTTCGCCTGATTTAGATATTTAGGTGAATATTCAAGTATCCAGTTGTAGTACTAGATCACGACCAGTAACACGTTTTCATAATTAACTGGTTGTTCTATTTTTCATTCTAGTTTTATTCTTTATATTTTTTCGGGTATATTCTGTAAATCAGTGACATATTTATGTTTTAAATATCTACTCGTATATGCTTTCAGGTTTTGCTTTCAACTACACAGATATTGGTTTGTCTCATCTCCAAATTTTCTGTAGATTATAATATTTTTCGGGTCCGTTTAGTTCATCATCATCAGAATGCTATTGGTTAATTATAAAAAATCAATGAGAATGTAGACAGAAATCTGAAATTTTTTCAGTAAATTTTTCATATCATAAATATAATCATTTTCATCTGTTATTCAGAGATTATGAATAAAACTCTTCAGTAAGTTAGAGTATCCTCGCACTGTAGATTACACAATATGAGAAGGAAGGGTCCGTGAAAGAAAATGGTTGAATCTGCAGGATCTTCCTGTCCGAGCGGAGAATCACGTTATAAACGGGAAAAATTCACTTGGAACTGCTTTCAGGAATGAATGCAATAAAGTTGTTTTGTTTCCTTTATTGATTTAAAGCTTTAATGGAGCATCGCCTTGAAGGAAAGGATTTATCTGTGTTATTTGCCCCAACTATTCTCTGCCTTAGCCAGCATTTTCTTATGATACCATTCCAACCATAGCTATCGCTTTAGGAAATATTTTTGGAAATCTGTTTCGATAAATTATACAGATCGTCAATTCAAACTGATGAAAAGTAAATAAACCAAATTTCGTCGTTTTTCAAGTTGGCTCTACGGTAATAGTACACTCACACTAAAGAATAATCAATGCCATCCTCAAAACATTTCTTGAACGAATTATTAGGTATCGACTGAAGTACTTGTCCACAATTCTCTTTCGTTTTTTCAGTCGACTGAAGTCGGATGCCTGCAAATAATAAAATTTAAATTTTGGAAAGAAGAAGAAAATGCAGATTCTTCACTTACTGTTTCACCTTCTGGAAGCAATTTTGAAAGCGTAATACCGCAATAAGCGAGAAAACTCTCTACATTACTGTAAGAATTGCGTGGTATATGAGATACCCTTTTGAATTATTCGGTGTAATTGATTAACGGCAATAAATTAATATGCAAATTCTAGGATAATCATACATCATGGGAACTGTACAGATATATTAGACTTTAATTGGTTTCTTTAAGGTCTAAATACGTATTTTATAGCGTACAATACAGCTGACTGAAAACTTGAGGGAATTAATACCGTGTACTTTTGAACTTGAATTGCGATGAAAACACCTTCTTGCTCGTAGATATCGATGACAAATTTTACCGTTGTTCACTTTCATTGGGTTCACTTTTACTGGGTTCACTGTTCGTTCCAATTCAGTTCAATTTTTGCATTTTTCATGTGCCTTTATGTTTGCAAGATCTCGAAAATTGCATGTGTATGTGGATTTAAACATGAAGGCATCACAAATTTCATAATCAAATTTTCTTAATATCGATATCTTCTGCTAAGCCATTTCAGAATGCATATATATATATATATATATATTTTTTTTTTTCTCAAAAACCTTGAATTTTAGCAAGAAATTACCAGATACCTCATTTAGTAAGAATGGATCAAGCTATATATATATATATATATATATATATCTGGTAATTTCTTGCTAAAATTCAAGGTTTTTGAGAAAAAAAAAATAATTCTTCAACATGAGAGCTTTAGTCGTAGAGGCTGGAATTATTTCCGAACTAGACTTGATCTAGTAAGCGGATGTCATTTTGTTATGACAACTGACTGGCGGTGTACACAAACACAGATATGCATTTTGTTTACAGTCTTACCACCCTTTCTGGTGGTAATTCTCTAGAAGCATCCAGCATTGTTATTTCATGTGGGATTATTCAAAATACTCCCGGATTTTTGACCGGGTAACCTAATCTATGCGCCGATGTCTATCTAGACTCTTGTCTAACGACTGAAGGTGGTCACTTTGAGCATTTAATATTATTATTATTATTATTGTTATTATCCTGATACTCCTAGATCTTCTGTGAATATCCCTCAAAAGCTTTTTCAGCTTGTGCGAGTTAGGAGTTCAGTTGTGTTCTGGGTAGGCTTTGTTACTGCGATCTTGCGCCACGTTAGGTCACAGCACTGTTAATTTTTGACCCAACAGTGAAAAGGTGGCAGACACCCGTCCAACTGAAAATTTTTCTTTTCACCTGCACTAATAGCAATAAAGAAATATTTAACGATAGAAATCTACAAATTTGTTGGTTACAATCGATAAATATTTCTTTTATGCTATTTGTGATGTATTGCAAAGGGGGAAGTTTCTTATCGCACGTTGCGAAAGGGGGTTTGACGGAATAAATTTAGACCAAAAGTTGTAACGACGCTTTTTGCTCTCGTCTTTCTATTTCGCATTAAACAGTGTGGTGTCGCGACGATTATTTTCCTTGAGTGTATACAGTTTTTTTCTAAATAATAAATAATAAAAAAAAAAAAATGAATCCTGACAGTGTTTCTACACAAGTACCGGATATATACTACAGGGTGTTGATTCTGTCGTTAATGCTGATATACGAAAGCCACACTCAGTAAACTTGGTGCTATTGCAAAAAAAAGAGAAAATATAATGGATACTCAACAATTCTACGTCTTATTGAGGTCGGCTAACAATGAACAAAAAGAACTTTTAATGCATATTATATCTCATCTTCAAACTCAAAATCAGCAACCATTTAAAATTTTTTTTTACACTTTTGTTATTAAACTTATAATGGAAATCTACAATAGATATACTGACAATGATGGTTACTGTAATTCGTATATAGCTTGCGCATCTACTGGTAAAGCTGCTGTAGCAATTGATGGTACTACTGTTCATGCTGCTCTTAAAATTTCGATTTCTAAACTCTTATCATTATCGTCTGAAATTTTACATTTGTACAGATCTCTTTTTAGATACGTCGAAGTAGTGATTATTGATGAAATCAGCATGATCAAAGCAGAACTGTTTGCCAAAATTGATTTACGCTTTAAACAAATTACTGCAAATCATAATGTTGATTTTGGCGGCATTGACATCATTTTAATTAGTGATTTACGCCAGGCGCCACCAGTAAGGGATACATTGATATATAAACCTATTAAAACGACGATGGTTGGTCCACATTTATGGCGAAGTCTTTTTGAACTAACGCAAGACGGGCTAATGCTGCATTTTCATTGATACTTACAAAGATTGGCAATTGTGAAGTTTTGGAACAGTTTCAATTAGAAATTATCGGATCAAGATTTTTCAAAAAAGAAGAAGCTCAACAATTAAGTCCTCATGGCGTTCGTTTATTTTATACTAATGTCGCTGTAGAGAGTTACAACAATTCGATTTTGCAAGAAGCTCCAGATAAAGTCATCTCAATAGCAAAGGATATAATAACTGAATCTAAAAATCAAGAACAAGAACTTCTTCTAGATTACATCTACACAAAAAATCTGTCATCGATACTGGGGGATTATATTACCAAATTAATTTAGTAAAAGGAAAGTATTACCTTGTCACAACAAACATTGATGTAAGTGATGGATTAGTTAATGGTGTCGTTGGTAAATTAATTCACCTAGACTTCAATGAGGACAACTTAGTTTGTAGAGTTTGGCTCGAATTCTGTGGATCACCAAAGGTTGGGCAAAAAGCAAGAAAAAAAGCTTTACTAACTGTTCAAAGCAAAGAACATAATGCTGCTGCACCTATTGAATGACGAACATCCAACATTACCATGACAAGGAATAAAGCAGTTACTGTTGAACGTAAACACTTTCCCATAATTTCTGCTTGTGCTATGACTATTCATAAGTCACAAGGTGGAACATTGGATCAAATTGTTTACGAGTATGACAAAATACATCCACAACAACTTTCGGCGTGAATCTTTTTTTAATGAAATATTTCATTTGTGAGAATTAAAAATTAAAATCGTTTGTTTTGTTACATTTATTGGATATTGGTACCAGTTCTCAATAAAAATGTCAACTTGACATTCGATTAATAGATAAATTTAAGGTGGAAAATAATTCCAGCCTTTACGACTCAGGCGTATTATCTGTTGATAAATTGTCATAGAGGAACATCACAAAACATTTTTAAGTGCCTTCTCGCCTGCATAAAATGTCTGCTTAATTTTATGTGGGTGCCACTTTTAGGGGGCGGTAACTAAGCAGGGGGGAGCCCAATAAATAAAGTTTTTTTTGACGAGGAACCATCCCCACCCCCTGAATTTTTTCGCAACTATTCATATACACCCAATATGGCCAAATTTAGCTCGCATTTATGAAATACAAAAAGTTCCGGGAAGCATAAATACAGTAAAATCTCTCCACCCTCCTCGAGTCGAAGTCGAAATCGACTTCCTCGAATTCTTGAGGTTGAATAATAGGATCTTCCTTAGAGTGGATCATTCGCAGATAAAATGGCATTCCGTTGTAATCCGAAGAGACAATCTGTCAACCTTATGCCAATATCAAAGTTTTGGAGTATTCGAAAAAGCGTGATAGTCTGTCAGCCTGATGCTCTGACTTCATTTAATTCTCATAAGGTCTGAAGGTTGGGGTTCCAAGGAAGCATTCTTCGGTATAAATTTCTGGCAGTTGATTGTCAGCATATTACCCTGAATTTCATGTGGATGAGGGTAGAGAGAAGGAAATTCAGTTCAATTATTAGGTGTGATAGTATACAATAATTGAATATTAGCGAACGTCAGTAAGGAGAGAATTTATCGCTTGCTAAAACTTCAAATATGTAGGAACATTAATATTAGTGTTATTTAATAGCCAACCATTTAAAACACTTTTAAACGAATTTATTCCTGAAATGAGTATAGTTATTCAAAATGTAGAAAAACCTGATATTTGATATTAGCATGTTACTCGTAAAACTTCTCACAGAAAATCTTACTCAGAAGCTTTATATAGCTTGTGGGAATTAGGAGTTCAGTTGGGTTATGGTAAGGATTTGTTACTGTGTCCTTACGCCATCTTAGGCACAGCTCGGTTATTTTTTGTCGCGACAATGAAATGATGTCCGCAATCGTCTGACTAAAAAATGCCTCTTCTGTCCAGGCGGCACCTGAACTCGAACCTTTCGGTTCCTAGTTCAGCGCTTCACCTCTTAGCTATCAGCACTCATAATAGGTTGGAGAAAATATCCATTATTTTTGTGGAAATTCAAGACTTAATTCAACATGTTTGGAATTATCTGATTTAGGTCAAATATGCACCGTTCTCTTATAATTTGTTGCCATTTTGAAGGAAGCTTCAGAAGGCCTCCCACATAGAAGTCTTATTCCTTATTGATGAGAAACTCTAGTAATCGACTTTCATGATCTTCTCTTGAGGCCAGTTTTTTATCATTCAGTAATTTGTGTAATGCGAGGAAAAGACAGTAATCGATTAGTGCCAGGTCCGGACTATACATTCTGTCAAGAAAGTACCGGGAATTAACGATTCAAATCTGGCGGGGCAATGAGGCAGGTTAAATTTTTTTTTCCTAGGTTGGTATCACTGTCCTTAATTACTATGCCAAGCTTGAGCAGGATCTGTCAACTAGTGTGTTTGCAACAGCTGATTAAGTCAGTCGATGTCAGAGTGCGTGCCGATTTTTACTGGCTGGTCCACAGAGGTGTGGCCTGGCGTTGTCCCGATGAAACACAACATCTCTTCTGTTGGTCAATTTTAGCCGTTTTTGGTCAATCGTTAGCTTCAGGCGGTTCAGTTGTTGACAGTAGAGGTAAAAATTTAATGTTTGGTCATATGAAAGCTACTCATGATGAGTTATTTCTTGGAAATCTTGGAAATTCGATCCATTATATTTTGTGGTGCTAATTGTTTTGGCACCCAAACATCGAGCTTCTTTTTGAATCCAGCTTTGCGTAAATGATTTAAAACTGTCATTGCTTGGGCGATGCAACGACTCCTGATACACCAGTCAACGTCGACATTTTCGATGATGGTTCCGTGCGTAGTGTATCTTTAATATCCAAATATCTGAACGGAATCGATTAAACCAAAATTGCACGTTATTACCTGTTACAGTAACGAGACCATTGTTCACAATTTCAGCCGTCTGCCTTGCATGTTCGCCTTTGTCAGAGAAAACCTGTAAAATATACAAAATTTTCTCTTTGTTGATTTCCATTTTTAACACCCTGTAACTCACATCTGAATGGATCAAACAAAACAGCAAAGGATTTTCTTTAATATAAAATGTCACATTTAAAACTAGCATAAACCTGAAATCGGTGGCTACAGCCATCTAGCGAAAAAATAATGAATTTTTTCCCAAGCATTCAAAAAAAAATTTCATTATTGACCAATAAAAAATTCCGAGGAATATCATTTCTTATATTATTTTTATTCTGATACTCCTAGATCTTCTGTGAAAATCCCTGAAAAGCTTTTTCAGCTTGTGCGAGTTAGGTGTTCATTTGTGTTCTGGGTAGGCTTTGTTACTGCGATTTTGCGCTACTTCAGGTCACAGCACTGTTAAATTTTTGACCCAAAAGTGAAATGGTGGCCGACATCCGTCCAACTAGGAAATTTCTTTTCCACCTGAACTGCATTCGAACCCGGACCTTCCGGTCACGAGCCCAATGCTCCACCACTGAGCTGTCCGCGCTCATGCTAGTATCAATCATAGGATATGTAACCTGAGGAATAAATGAAAGAGCTTGCTAAAACCTTATTATACCAAGCATATGTTTTCATGAATTTTTCAATGATTCAATCGTTTTTTTTTTCATTTGAATTAATCTAAGGTACATGAAGTTAATGGGAGCAGAAATTGTTAAGACCGGAATAAATATTTTCAAGTATCATTCTACCACAGAGTATATATTCATAGCCTGGAACAAACTAGTGTGACAAACTTGTATCATATTTCGTTTTGGGCATCATCTGATACTTTCTGTTAATGCAAACAAATAGAATATGATATTGCTATTCTGAATTAATGTAGTGAATAAATATTCCATTCATTATACTCAGGGAAAAACGATAACTCTATCTCTTTTACTTTATTCTGTGGTAATCAGATATTTTCTGATATAATTCAAAGTGTATTAGATATCAAATATTATATATGTATATATGTTGATCGTACGTGCATACGTATTATTATTATTCATTATCAAATTTGATGTAACCATATTTTATAATATTCGCTCCACAATACTTTCGTGGGATATATGATTCCACAGGAAATCTGATATTCTTTGCAACATACCATTAAAAATATATAACTGAAATTTTTTACGTCATATAATTTTTTATTTGTTTTCAATAACATATCTTTTCAGACTTTGATTTTTTGACATTGATATTTTTCGAATTTGCTCTTCATTAAACTTGCGATTAAATATTTCATATAACTGTGGATTATTATGTATGCTGAAAATAGTTTAGTATTTAGATATAGAAAAGAATATCACATTATATATTTTAAAAAAATATTATTTTTTACAGGTGAGTTGGAAAGTTGGTAAAGCAAAGCTGAAAAACATATAACGCGAAGAACAATCAGGTAACATTTCACTCCAACTAATTTCTTTTTTCAGCAGAGATATTAATATTCTAATATTGTTTTCTTGTTAACTAGCGTTACTTGAGAAAAACTGTGAACATCACATACAAAAGAAATCGTATTTCACACTATTAAACTCTCCATGAAATATTGTAGGAAATATTAGTAAATAAACCATGTTCTTATAATATCATAATTGCAGAAGCTCATTTTCGTGACTTCAATGTTGGGTAGCACTAAGACAAAATCAAGAATTTTTAATATAGGCAAGGTATGTTGAAGATTTTGAAGACCACATCGAGTAATATTCGCTTATATTTTTGCTTCAAAATTTCCATCGATAACGCAGTCACCCTAAAAATAGTAAAAGAGATAAAACGGACAAAATATATGATTAGAAGACTACTCTGTTTTGTGATTAGTGTATTCGATACTGAAAATAACCAACATGTATTGACATGAACCAAAATAATTTTGCTCGAAAAATTCCTGGAATACTTCTAAAATTCGTTTTTGGCATTTCATTGCCTTGTACTAAAATATGAAGATATTTAATTTGTTATTTTTTCTTTCTTATTTACAAATATACACAATGAGGAATTGTGGATTTCCAGCATTTCTCTCTCTCATTTATCACGTTATTTCTCTAGAATTTGCCGCAAACTCTAACTAAACAATAACATCCAACTTAATGGGTTATTTCCGTAAAATTAGTTTTGAACAACTCATGCTGAAATACCTTTCGAACAAATTTAACACATTATGAGGATAGTTCCCTATGACAACCGTCAAAATATTCAGAAACTCGATATATGTGAATGGGACGAAATGAGTAAATGTTAGAATACTCCTCTGGCCTAAATTCAATGTTTCGATATACAGGATATTCCAATTTTTGTGGAATGACTTTAACAGATAGAATGTTCAATTCCAAGACTAAAATGTCCTGTAAACATACGTTGTCTCTGATCAAACATCTTGGAATCGAAATGTAATGCTAATCAAAATTGTAATGAGAATCTTCCAGATCACTAGCACTTTTTAAACCTGAAATTTCTTTATCGTACACCATTTTCTGTAGTATGATTTAATTTTCCGTTTCTTCTGAAAATTTTCTTGTTTGATGAGTTTTTTGTACTCGTGACATTCACAATGAAAAATCTAAAGGAGATCGGCTTACGTTGGAATTGTTTAGGAAATTTTGGAATACGAAATTATTGTTTTACGTACTTATTACAAGAACGCTCAATTCTGGAAATCCTTTGAAAAATTTAGGTAAATCTTCGAAATGTGAACCATTCTGTTGTTCAGACGTTGGCAAAACTTTGAACAGCGAAGATTAATAATATATAATACTAATAACAATAATGGTTATTTTTGAAATAACTAACATACAATAATATGGAAATTTACAAGCAGAATTCATCACAAACAAACATGGGTTTCCTACTAAATCTATAAAATAACCAAACTGGGTAGAAATACTAAAAAAGAGATATCTGTCAAAATCTGATTTTTGTCCCAACGAACTTCATTGGACATTTACCGGTTAATTTCGATTCTTAAATCACATTTGCCTGAAACTTTTCCTTTCATTACGAAGAATCTCTCAATTATTGTTGAAATCATGTACAAATTTTCTCGAACGACTGGTGTATGTTGAGTATGAGTTTGCCCTTTGTTGTTCATATACTTTGATAATGTCGAATGATATTATTCAAATATCTAAACCATTAAACATAATAATAATTCGCATATCTATACCTACAATCATATGTTTCTTTGAGGAACAAATAGACATCTATGCAATATTTCTGAGGTAACTAATAAAACCCACTGATCTATTAAATTCACTTTTTTAAAAAATTAATCATATTATAAATTTTTTCGTCTTAAAATTTTGAAACAAATTCATTGAAACGTTTCAAGTATTTTGAAAAAACTACGAGTACGATTCATCAAACTTCAAACCTCCCTATTAACCAGAAAGTGGCAGCATAGCACACTATGATCATCCATAAATTAGATAACGTACCAATAAATCTTTATATTTTTTTGAAGAATTCAATACTATTAAACAGTATTAATAAGGAGTGTGAGCTGGCGTGAAAGACATAATAGAATAATAATAATAGAATAATTTATTTGACTATTGAACAGTTTGGATTTACATCAATTAATAATAAAGGGATTCTCAACAAAAACAATAAATAGGAAACAAATAAAGATAATAAATCTGGATGTTAACTCATAATAATTGCCTTGTGTGATATAACTGGAAGATTTTTCACGAAGACAGTATGCGAATAACAGAGAATACTCCACTCTCAACATATGTATGTCATTTGAGAGAATTCAGATATACTTTTTTATTAAAATTAATTTCTGTTCAGTAAATAGCGAATCAACTATATGTGAATGGGACGAAATGAATAAAAGTTAGGATAACCCTTCTCGACTAAATCCAATATTTCTTTTATTTTCCTGTTAATGTTCGACAAAAACACTAGTCGAAGAGCTAGAACGTATACCTCCACATCGGAAAAGAAAAGAAAGAAAACATCGCAGATGGAGCTGAAACTTTACGACGTCCATAAAAATATCAAACTCTCAAAATCTATTACAAGTAACGTAATAAAGTCTCTAGAAAAAAACTTATACCCTAACACCCCTTCGGGATTGATTCCAACGATAAAATCGTGCCAGAGTCAGAATTTCTCCAGGGTGGACACAACGTTGTGGTCTGGTTAACACAGAGACTGAGTAAGTTCCTTGAAGAGATCTCGGAATGAACAAGCTATCGTATTAGGTGTGTTCCATGGATCGGATCGATAATGAAGTTTATCAAAGAAAGTTATATCCTATGAGACATACTCAATTTAAAAATGATTAGGGTTAATGTACACCCCAACAATATGGTTCTTGTGGGAGAGATGAGTTCATGTTAACTATTTTGGAGGGGCTCATAAATGTCGATCGATAGCTTACATCGAGCACTGAAAATATAGAGAATTATTTATGACGTGTTCGAACAATAGAGTCCCAAACAGTTGCTTGAGGCCTGAGTTTCATTTTTTGTGCAGAATGCAAGAACTGTAACTCAAAATCATGTATTGTTTCATTAGTATAACAAATTTTATTGATCGGATTTGCGTATAAAGAATGAGTCCTCAAGTTGCACATTAATTTCAGTCATGGATTCCTCTCATTAGACAAAACGTTTTAAATATTTTCCAGATTCGGCTCAAGGCAACAGAAATTCCAAAAAGAAATCAATTTTTTTGTTTAGCTTTGACATGATTATTCCAAATTATTTGTGAAGCTTTCCATAATGGTCATGTTTATTTTTCAGTTATTATTTTGATCTCTTTCCCCTGGTTTACTAGTTTTAAATTTCCCAATTCACAAAACTAAAGAATGACAGGATTTCAATTTTGAATAGAACAAAAAAAGTTAGACACATCAATTTAATTCTTGCTTTGTTTTGAAACTTGAACAATTCAGTTATTTTCGAAATAAGATATCGTTCAAATAACACCACCAGGGCTTCGTTGACATTGATGCATCCGATAGCTACAATTTCTGATCACTTTGAGCAACATTTTTGGCTGTATTTCGCCTAGAACTTGACCTAGAACCTATGAGTGATCCAAATTATGTTTTTCTTGCTTTCATAAAGTCTCAGAGAAGATAATCCGTAGGTATCAACCAACATGACTTTGGCGGCCAATCCTCCTCATGAGATCCTATAATTAAACCCTTCCCTCTGCAAAGCGAGCGTAGTATGGAATTGTTGGAACCACATCTCTTTACTATTGTTGTTCTCAAGTTCTGACCAAAGAAATTCTAGCAACATCATACTATAGCGGTTATCATTCATTGTTACGGTTGTTCCATCCTTATTTCGGATAAAATAAGTTCCTATGCCATATACCGCAGCCCATAGTGAATTTTTCGGAACGAAATGGGATTTTGTGTTAACCAACAATGACAATTTTGCTCATTAAGAAAGCTATTCAACCAAAAATGCACTTCGTCGAAGATAATTTTTAGCTGAAAACAAGATCGTGTTTTAAGTGCTCAAGGGCCTAGTCTCTCGATACAATCTACAATCAGTTGGTTTTAATTCTTGAATCAGAATGACTTTGTAAAGATTACGCAATATTTTCCGAGTTAACATCTGATAAATTTTTTCCATTGACGTGAAATTAATAAATTTGACTCATTGAACACATTAGCCGCATTGGCTGCACTGTTTTTCTCACACCGCACGTTTCGTCTCTTCTTTGGTGATTTATTGACGTGTAAAGTTAACTCATATTAAAACTTTTTCACAGTGCGGCGTAAAACCTACGCAGAATAACAGAACGATGACCAAAAATCATTAATAAGGAGTAGGAGCTATGGTAATACAAAGTTCTAGAAATCGAGGCAGTGTAACATACCGGGTGTTTTTTTTAGAGCGGTAGAACTCTCGATAGGGATAACTGTGATTTGACAGAAGGAAGAGGCCATGTTGTTTTGACATTTCTGTTCAGTAAGAATTGACAAATCATCATGGAAAGACTCACGCCGCAACAATGTTTACAAACTGTTGAAATTTCTTTTCAAAATCAATGTTCTATTCGCCAAACTTGAATGCCACTTCGTGAAATTTATGGTTTAGATAATCGTCCATCAGAGCAGCTCATTCGTCGAACTATCGATAGATTTCGGACAACATTTTCTCTACTCGATGAAACAACAACAGCAAGACAAAAAACTATACGTACAGAAGAAAATATCGCTGCTGTAACATAGTGTTAATGATGATCCAGATTTGTCTATTCGTCGACGTTCACAACAAGTTGGACTCTGTGCATCCACCACATAGAAAATTTTGCGTAAAGATCTTGGTCTTCGCCCATACAAGATCCAACTGGTTCAAGAACTAAAGCCACTTGACCATAATAAGCGTCGTTTGTTTGCTGATTGGGCCATAGAACAGCTTGAAGTTGATCCACTTTTTCATCGTAAAATTGTGTTAGTGATGGAGCTCATTTCTGGTTGAACAAGTAAAATTGCCGTATATGGAGTGAGAACAATCTTCAAGAAGTTCTGCAGGTTTCACTTCATCCTGAAAATGCACTTTATGGTGTGCTTTACACGCTGGAGGCATCATCGGTCCATATTTCTTCAAAAACGATGCTAGAACTAATGTTACAGTGCATGGTGCTCGTTACAGATTGATGATCAATGATTATTTATTTCAAAATTTTAATGGTATCGACTCAGAAGTGTTTTGGTTCCAACAAGATGGTGCTTCACCTTATGCTGCTGCCGTAATAATTGATATAATGAAAGAAAGATTGGGCGATAACATTATTTCGAGAAATGGTCAAATTAATTGGCCTCCAAGATCAGGGGACATAACTTCACTGGATTATTTTCTTTGGGGTTATGTCAAGTCATTGGTTTATTCTGATAAACCAGAAACAATAGACGCTTTGGAAGCCAACATAAATCGTGTTATTGATGGAATAAGGCCTGAATTATTCGAAAAAATGGTACAAAATCGGTCTGGTCGAATGCGGTTCCTCAGAGCTAGTAGTGGTGGACATATGCCGGAAATTATTTTTATTTATTTCAATTCGAGAATTTGAGTATTGACTTGTTATACAGATGTATGTTACACTGTCTCGATTTCTGGAACTTTCTGTTATCATAGCTCATACTCCTTATTAATGATTTTTGGCACAGATCAGCGTAATTAATTTATTGAATATGAATACCTATGCTAATATTAGCATTACGGCAAATTATGGTCTGATTTGAGCATGAGGAAAGTTTTTTTTGCGTTAGTGACGTGAAAATATCCAGAATACATTTCTTCACTTGAACTAACAGGCTAAGGTATGTCTTAAATGTATTTTGCATACTGTAAATGACGCTAGTGTATTATTAATACCTTAGAGTCTCTGTGCATAGCGGAAATATATACTGGAAATATTTGGAGCCACTAGGATACATTGTACTGACGAAAATTAATTAGTTTGAAACGGGCGCACATCTGCAATTTACCTCTGTGATCAACAAAACCTTGTCGAGTTTGTTTGAGTATGGAATTGTTATCCAGATGTTGTAGAATGTTTGTAGAACTTTCTATTCCCATAGCTCATATTCCTTATTGAAGATTTTTGCTACAGATCAGCCGAATTTATTAGACGACGACCAAATTTTTGAGTGAATAAAAGTTGAGTACCCACAACTGAGCTATCACTTTGGTAATAATTTACCTTCAACCGATCGAAAGGGATCAGACCCTAAATCATGAAACTGCACATGATACTAAATAACACCTGGAAATAATAAGACATGTAGTAGTAACCGAGAAATATCTATTTGGAAAACTATCATCAAGTTATAGAGCTATTTACTGTAATCTGCATGGTTTCGTTTGCATGTTTTCAGAGGACTCCTATAGAGAACACTCTATACCTCAATCCACCGTAATTTTTCTTATATAGATCTTATGATAATTGATGTTGTTCTTCATAATAGGTATTTACTAACTGTTTTGTATTCTTTGTTTGAAAGAGAAATAATCGGTTCAATTATTCAGTCTGTAACAGTATACCATAATTACCAGCTGAAAATTCTATGTTCAGTAATGCAAATATTGGTTCTAATTTACAACATATTGATATGGAATTTATAATTGCATAAGTGTCTTCTATTTTCCTTTTATCAGTTTGTGCTCATAGTAGATCGCTATTGATTCTACTAGCTATTAAATTGCGACTAAGTTTGTCTCGGGTGGACAAAGTGGTCTAGTTAACACACCGACTCTGTGAATTTCTGCACGAAGGACCCTGGAAGGAATCGACTGATGGCTTATATTATATGTTTGCTGGCCCTGATGAAATCTCGATTGAGTCGCGTATCCCAACTTCTGGATACTCATTGAACGGGCTCAGCAGCTGACATCAACTTAATTATCTGCCCTCGCTTAAACCTTCCCAGAAAGCGGACTTACTACTTGTTTAATTGTACTTGATTATAGGTTCCTAATCGCTCTCGATATTTCTGTCGCCCCCAACCGACTTATCGATCTTCAGTCATTCGAAGGAATGACTTTTTTATGTACGTTTCTACGGGAGAATAAATCTACCGATTTAAGTGGAAATCTGCAAGTGTAATTGTGTTGGAATAGCTGTGTTTCTAGTGTTCAAGAGGATCGCGTACCTGATGTTTATTTTGTAGAATATTTAACTAATTCTATTATTTCTCAATAAAATGAAAACAGTTCAGCCTTAATATTTTTATTCCTATAAAAAATAGAGAGCCATAAAAATTTCTAATTTATCGATTATATGGAATTAGTTCATCAGAACCTCTACAAAATTTACTCTAAATAAATCTCATGAAAACATTAAGAATTAAATTTTAAAACATGCCCTAAATACACTGTATCACTTAATAGACATATATGTTATCATCACAGGTGGTGGAATATAAAGTAATGAACAAATTATTTTATATTTCTTTTGATTCTTTATTATCATGTACTCGTGGAAATATGTATTTTCTCTGTGCATCAAAATAACTATGTGAGTTTTCGGTGTTTTAGAATAATTAGAATTCTGTTCGTTGAATGTTTCAGAACTTCACTACATATAGATCTGTTGGTCTGATGGATCTGCCCGCTTCATAAATAGAAAGATTTTTCGTTATAGACCAGCTGATCTTATTGATATTTGCTAAATGACGAAGGCGCCGGTTGTGTATTATATATTGAATATAGACCATAAATAAGCATTTGTAACGTGAAAATATCGGGAATACATTTCTTTACTTGAATTGGCTCGCAAAAGTATGTCTTGTATGTATGTTTGCATTCTCTAGATGGCGTTTGATGTTTCAGAGCAGTAAATAAATAAATAAATAAGTAATCGATTAATTGATTTTGAGCAACTAACGAAGACGTGATAGAAAATGGATCGGGTTCATATTCAACAATGGCCATCGATGATTGAAAATGTCATTGATTATGAATTACTTGTCGTGTTGTCTGTTATGAAATGAAAGGAGTATTTTTCATGATTGATTATGCAATTACCTGTATTTCTTCAGAAGAAAATTGTTCCATTTCCTGGTAGCAAACAATAATGCAAGAACTTCTGAATAACAAGTAAGGGAATAGGATCCAAAATAATAAATGACACGAATCTATTTCAATACAAAAAACTCATCATAATTGCATCTCGAATAATTGAAATCTTCTTTAATGTATAATGGAAAACTTAGCAGCAGTGTCTGCTGAAGTGAATGCATTTCGTTAAATTCACTTTAATTTCCGGAGCGCAGAAAGAGGGGAAATAGTTTAACAAATGAGTTGAAGTTCAATGTAGCTCCCGGAATTTTTTGCACAATTTCTCCTTCTGACGATGACAAGCTCGTTTTCCACATCATATTATCCGAAACTTTCCATAGAAAATAGACAGTAATTTATTCCTCTCTGAAAAACTCTATTAGCTCCTTCTGAAGAACGAATAGTAGAATATCCTGCCTCTCGAAAAGGTAGTATTAATTTTGACATTTTGTACTGAATTATTGCTGAAAAATTCAAATAAAGGGTTCATATTTCATTCGGCGCATCACTTTAATATAGTTCCGTTTATAATCGCCATCCGGATTGGTCTCTGTGCCTGGACGCAATGTTGAGGAATTAAAAGATTAATTTTATCTCTCTGGAACTTTAGCACAGCAAAAGGTCTGGAAGTTACATTGAATAAATTTGCACTGCTAATTTAATATTGCTATCACTGAATGACGACGCTTCACGTTCGAAACGAAAGATTTCATGTATATTCTTTCTCTGATCTTCATATTTAAACAATGATTTGTTATGAAGGAATAAGTAATGTTCAAATGAATTAATTCGCCGTATCTGTAACAGATATCAATAAAAACGGGTTTGAGCTATCGTTATAGGAAGTTCTATAAATCAAGACAGTGTAACCTTCATCTGTATAACAATTCTGAAATCAAACAAACTTCAAAAGGTTTTGTTAACCACAGGGGCAAATTTCAGGCATGCGCACTTTTCTAACTTGTTGGCGTTCATCAATGCAATGAATACCAGCGATTATAAATCTGTCAAGTAGACTATACACAGTGATACTAAGGTATCAATTATACACTAGCGCTCTTTAGAGTATGCAACTCTACATACAGACAAACCTTTGCGAGCTATTTCAAGTAAAGAAATGTTTTTCCGATATTTTCACGTTACAAACGCAGATAAAACCTTCCTCATGCTCAAGTCAGATCATAATATGCCGTAATACTCATAATTAGCATATTCATATTCAAACAAATTAATTCGGCCAATCTTTACCCAATAGCATTAATCAGGATTGTGAGCTAGACCGAATTCAGAACGTAAAATTTGTCCTGTCCCCAGGATATAACCTGCAGTTGTATCCCCTCCACCGTCCTCACTTACGGATACATAAAACGCACAGCGATAAAATACCGTCATTATTCACTTGAAAACAGTCAGAGATACCTTACTGACTGGAACATCGTGGAACACAATATATTCTCTTTTCAACAATTTTCATCACTGAACTTACACCAATAATTTAAATTAATTTCAATGATTTTCTGATTTTAGATTCATTCCATAGTAATTCTTTTTTCTGTTCCAGGACTTATCCAAAAATCTTTTTATATTATTTTTATTGCTTTCAAATTTTTGTCCAAATAAACTGCTTTCTTCACTGATCAGCTTCAAACAAAAATAATTTTTTTCCTCTCGGGACATATTCCAACATTTTCACATCAGTTTTGTATTCAATCTCGTGATTTTCATCCTAATACTTGTTTCCTTCGTAGATTTTGTTTTGACGTTTTCCCAAATTGAGGACTACTGTGAACAAAAAATCAAATAATGGAAGTCCGAAATCAGTATAAGCGATGTAATTTCTTGTTATTTCATTATTTATGTGGATCTAAGTTTGGCAACATCTATGATTTTGCTAAAGGATGAATGTGCAAATGAACCACTTCATTCGAACTTTCTCTGATTTTTGAAAATCATATTTTATTGCACTGTGTCGCCACATGATTTTCATTGTTAATGATCTATGGCCACAGTGTATTTTTCCGACAAACAAGGAATATGAAAAACTCAGAATATATTAATGATACTTCGAATGACAAATTCGTGAAAGATTTTGGTTAACGAATATATGGTCTTTTGAAAGTTATAAGAAAAATTGTAGATGTGTTGAGTGAAATAATGAAAACTGGTACCTACTTCTGTTGATACGGAAAAGATATGAAAACTTATTTTCCCATGCTCAATCCCATCGCTTCCAAAACAAGCAATTCCGCAACATACGGCAGAAATTGGTGATATATGATGCTCAATATTGCTAAGTTAAGATAATGCAAACGATATAACTTTGAAAAAGAACAGATTATCTGAATGATATGAACCGTACAGGTTTTCGGTATCGAAGATTATTTAAACCGGCAAATCTGGAGAAAGGATATTTCTCCATTTATTTCGTGGGACTGAGGAAGGCGGTATTATTTACGCACAAGTTAGTGTCTCTCACAATAGAAACGGGCCATAACCAAAAAACGCCTGTGGAATAACAATTCAGTAGATGATATAACGCACAATTAAGCACAGCGTAACTTGGAAATATTTCAGGGAATAATTTTTTATATGCGCAAATTTTGGGCAGACATAAGAGATAAAAAAAGTGATTTCATACCCCAGCCATTCGTTAGACAGCTGAGATAGTCTCGAGAAATCTCGAGGAGAAATGTTTTATATGCTAAGAATGGCGATAATATATATCGAGTACGCTAAGAAATTTGTAAGCCGTTGTCTGAATCTTGCAACGGAATTTCTTGAAAAACTTTTCGGGCATCTTGCAAGTATTTATTTCACAATTCAAACAGATTTTTGTTGAAGATAATGGTGATATTGTTTAATTTTCTAAGTTCTCAAGGTAAACCTAGTTTACACAAAACATTGAAGTTGTATTCTGTAAATTGTGAAAAATTCTGTGAAGCACCATTATTATTATTTATAGTGAGCGAGCTTCTCTCTAGCTTATCACTGCGTCCGCACGAACTATTGTAGTTCACCCCTAATTTATATTTCCCGTACGAGATCCAGTTTTTGAATAAAACCGATAATCTTGTTCGGGGGTTATTTTTTCAGTTCGCAGTGGGCTATAAAAGCCTGACCAAAGACCTCGAATCTGATGTGACTCACCGCTAGGCACTCTGAGACGATGTGCACGATAAGTGTCCTCAAGACACAGCTTGTATTCATTGTCTTCAGCCAAACCGATTTTGTGCAAATGCGCTTTCAGCTTCCAGTCTGCAGTGACTTGTCATATTTCCAACAAGTGTTTTTAGTTTGGTCCTATCCAGACCTAGCGCTAGATCCGTCATCTTTTGGGTCGAAGCTGTTCCACGAAACACCTTCGAATGTTTCACGCCAGGATGGCTCAGCCAGAAATACTGTAGTCTTGAGTTCATTCTGCCTATTATCGTCCGCTTAGTCATGGCATGTGGTATTCCCAGGAATGATTCTGGACCTACTAGAGTCAGCGCAGCTCCATCAAATTCGTTACCTCAATACTTTGAGTGGCTAGGTATCCAAGCAAGAGTGATTCTGTTATACATACCGAGCCTGTTTGAAGCCGTATGGAAACTCCAACTGTTTTCGATGTACAACAGCTGGATTCCAGAGCTTTTAGTACTGACTGATTATCAGTAAATATTTTGATTTTTCCGTGGTGGATTTGCCGTTTTATCAGCATATCTGCCGTGGTCTCAATGGCAAATAGTTCTGCCTGGAATATGGTTGCGTATTGACCGAGATTCAATGAGATCCTGATTTCGAGTTTGCTCGCATAGACTCCGCCAGCCGTCTATCAACAAGCCAAGGTCGCTCCTCAATTGAACCTCAGCATGCAGGGTCGATTCGTCCCGGCTGGGGACGATTTCATCGAAATGCCGTTCTGGACTTGTGACTTTTGACATTAGATCTGAGGGCATCGATAGGGTGTTTAAAGCTCGTCCAGCAGTCCTGAGCCTCCCATCACTATTACCTCTGGCCTGTCGATCGTCAGTTGATATAGTTTGTATGTGGTACGTTCCACCTCCCTCTGCACGAGCAGGTGCAGGGGTAGAATATTCGGTAGGACTTCCATGGCTGCCGTGGGTGTGGTGCGAAACGCACTTGTGATTTCAAGGCAAGCCTGTCTCTGTAGTGGGGTGAGCTTATGTTGGCCAATGGTTTGTTGGCTCTTCTTACGAGATATCGATCAGTACAGTCGTCTACCGAAAAAATAATGGATTTATTTTTCCCTAGTCTTTTATAATGACATCTTGTTCTCCTTCTGGGCATTACTGTCATTTCCTGGTAAATTAATTGCGTCATCTCATACACTCTGTTCAGATTTTACATCGAACAAGGAATTTAATTTACCATGCTACTAGGTAGATATAAAAATTACGTCCACAGAGTTTAATAATTTAGGCCTTTCAATTATGTCTCATTGAATTCCTAGAAACCTAAACAAGCCTAAGCACCAGTTAGGAAACGAAAATCTTTATCCCTTTAATTTTTCCTAGAAACCCATTAGGACTCTTTTAGCCGTTTCAAGACGACAACAGTCGAATGTCGTATCGGGATCTACCTGGGCTACCTTTTCGAGCCCAAATCCACTCTCTTATTCGGCCAGTTAGTAAAAAGATTAACAGTTAAAGACATACCCTTGACCAGACAGACGGTGACGCAAAATTCACCCGGTACAAACAAGTTAGCCGAAAGGCACATTTGGAGACATTACCTGGACTAGACGGTCACGCGATACTCACCCTGTACAAACAATCAGTCAAGAAAGTTCAGTTGAAGACAAACCCTCGACCAAACAGATACGCAATATTCTCTCTTCGAACATTGAGTTCCGATCCCATGCACATTCTCTGGAATTAAGTTCTCTTAACTTATGAAACACATTTATCTTTACTCTTGAATTATTTAATAATCGCATTTCACTTTAACCTTCCAAGGAACTCTGTTTCTCAGTCGCCCATAATGCATTAAAGGCCTAGAAGTGAATGTATTATCTACATTATTTATTTGTAATTAGATATTAATTTGTGAAAAGTAAACCCAAAGTGAAACCAATAAAATTGAAGTCTGTGACGTGAACAACAATCGGAAAAGCTCAAAGAAGAACTATTCCACGATCAAGATAGTGTTTTCACCACATTTAGAATTAAAACCACATCGAAACAACTACCTCAATTTACGTGAATCATTCACATCGGTAAACTTGCATGATATGTATTTAGGTAGTAAATAAAGTATTTTAAAGTCAAATATACATCCCTCTTTCCCCCCATTTGAAGTATCTTAACCAAGAATTTGCATACTAATTGGTTAACGTTCAACCAATTACTTCCAAAGAATTAAAAAGGGTATCTATACATACGAAGCAATTCTTTACACACTTTATATAACAAAGATTCTTATTATTGTTGGCAGCAACAGTAAGCAGAGTGGCGAGTCCAAGTTTTTGATTAATGCGTATATAGCAAAATATATCTATGTATTTGATAGGTTTAGACTTTGCTTCACCTCAAATATAATGTTAAAACAGTTATTCAGAACGTGAATAATTTACTGAATATAAAATGAAATTTGTTGAAATCCCTTGTGTTGACTGAAAACATATTTTTATTTCATTAGTCTGATTCACATCCGAGTGCAAGCATTTGCATACAAAGTGTACCTGAATTGCTGACACTTCAGAAATAGTTTTTATTCGCTACTCAATTCCGAAAGTTGATCTTTCGAAAATGACAAACTGGTTTATCGAAATATTCCTTTTCTTTTATCGATCGACAAACACAATATGCAACAACGTGTTTTATTGAGTACTTCCGAAACAACAGCGATAACGATGGGGTAGGACAAGATTCGAATAAAAATACGAATATCGGATTACCGGAACAGATTCAAATATGCGAATCTCGATAACCCGAGAAGGTAGCAGGTTTCGACTGGTTGGTATGTGTGCCACGTCTCTAATATTCCATTTCTCTTGGAACGGATTACCTCAGTGATATCATATTCTCGTTCAATGAACTATCCACGAAAGAAGGAAATGTCTCTGGAATAAAACTTGGGAATTTATTTCCGAGACTTGCGAATTCAGACATCCTGCAAAATTGACCTGGGGAGACATACGTTTTCGCGAGAGACATTTTATAGGTCAATTTTAATTTTCTCCCTTCCAACTTCCATGATTCTTATATGTGGTATTCATGTTTCCGGTCGAGAAATCCACTGCATACGTGATGACGCTTTTGCTTTATTTTACAGATTGCTTTCCTGATTTACGTCATGGTCCTTGAGGGGCGCTCTGGGTTATGAATGAGAACACAATTTTGAGTGTTGAGTAGAGAAACGGTGGTATTGGTACGTTGCAAGATGAAAATTCATTATTTAACAGCGATAAATCATTTCTAAGAGGATTGCTTTATATGTTTCCGAATTAACTGAAATTCTGGATGGAGATCGATATTATTCAGTTTGCAGTTGCACTGATTTTCGGATCTTTTTTTCCACTTTTCGAACACTTTTTGTGTGACATATTGCACTGCTGTCTGGTTCAAATTCTCTCGAAGTTGATTGAATGTGGACAATTTTTTTTTCATCTTCAATTCTGAATATTTTCGTTTGTTAAAATTCCATAAACTTCACATTTCTATCTTACTTATCAGGAATTCTCCCAGGATATTGCAGTCTGCTTATTTAATCATATTTTCTGACTATTCTTATCGGACAGTCGAAATGATATGTCTTCTGAGTATACTAGTAATTATTTTCATCAAATCCCAATGGCTGATTGTTCATACAGAACTAAATATATTCTGACCATAAATAGGACAAGACTTACCTGACGACTCTGAAACATGTACATTGTACATATTACATTTTAATACCTGAAGAAGCCACATCGTGGTGAAACAATTGTTGTAGTAGAACAAACATTTTTGTGGAAATAAATTACTGTCTCATATACATATTTTTAATTAAACTGGGTTTCCACCAAGTAAAGACCGTATCCATCAAATATATATATATATATATATATATATATATATATATATATTGTCCTTTTAGAAAGTATCCAGAAAAAATAAAGCTCAATTGTAATTATTTAGTATATATTTTTAATTCTTGAATTAGAAAATTTTAACAGAATATTCCTCTTATTCACTTATACAACCTCCATTTAACTGTTAAACTTCATAATTTTCGGTCTGGTGGAGCTGCTGGTCATCAAATAGTTATCACTTGGTGTTTTTGCATCCAAGCTTGAGTAAAGGCCGAAGTATGGCATCTTGCATTATCCGGCTGAAAAAGCTAACCCTCTGGATATAAAGCATGCGCCGTTTCAAAGAGAAAATCGTTTCGAATGCCACAATACTTTTCACTATTAATGGTTCCATCAACTAAACAGAGAGATGTAGTACCACGCTGAGTTATTGCTCCCCAAACCATTATTTTGGTAGGAAATTTGAACGATAACAGGTTGTTTTGATAGTATTTTTAATGATTTTCACCACGTTGGAAACAACTTTCATCATATATGAAGACATTATTAAAACTTTCTTCTTGAAAACAAAATTTTATCCTTCGTTTCTTTTGTAAAGGTGTCATTAGAGGGATTTTTTTTTATTTCCTTTATATGTAGCCTTGTCTTTTCAGTGACATATGGACGGTTTCTGGACACACTTTTATATTTCGTTAATCTCAATAACAGTTAGCCAATTTGCGAAACCTCAGGCGCGGATTTTGTCATCCTAAGGCCAATAAAGCGTTCAAATTGTTTTCTTTAATCCTACGCGGTCTTTTTGAAACTGGTCTAAACCTCATATCCATGCCATTTTTATCCTCTTTATTTTCTCATATACACCACTTTTTTCCAGTTCAGTCAATTTCAATTATTTTGAAACGTTTCGAAAACGTTTTATATAAAAATATTCGACCTGTTTTTTTTCTTCCAGTTCCGACATTATTTCATGAATACCCGTTGACAATTAACAATATTTGAGAAAAAGTGTTGCCATGCAACTTTGGCCATAGCCAACTATCTGCACAACCTATTTAATACATTCCTTTTCATCGGAAAGTTACAAGAAAGAAGTATTTTAAAATTATATAATAAATTCCAGATACTTTTTAGACGGATTATACATATACATGAAATGGAAATTAAAAGAGGAACACAACAATTAAAAGAGGAACACAACTTGAAAATGAAAGGGATTATAATGCGCAAGAAATATAAAATGATTCCTATTATCACTCCAACTCTTATTCACTGGTCCATCAAAACCACTTTAGATCATAACCGGCCTAAAAGTTTACCAATTAAATTTAAGGTCCTAAAAAATCACTGTAGATCATAATGCGTCTCAAATTCTGCCAATTAAATTAAAGTTCCAAAAAAAACTTCTATTCTATGAAAATGCTAGATATAATGCCTTATTTGTTTTAACTTCACAATAAATCAAAATATCATAAACTTTGACTTACTTGGCCATAATAAAAACGGAATGCACATATACTTTGATATGTAATCCGGTATCGATATTTCTCCTGGAGTCTTCTTTGTTAGGGTGAAGTGGTGTTCTAACGCCATCTGCAAAATATTGTCCGGGGCCTTGAATGTGTGGCTGTTTAATTGACTTGTATGGAAGAGAATCCATCAGAAAAATATATCAAGTATACCGACCAATGTATTCAACGAGAACAGAAAAAAGTCCGTAAACATCTGCCAAAAAGACAGAATTTCCGTGACATCAAATGTCAGGGAAAAATGTCCTTGTCAAACGACTGAAAAATTCAACATAATAAGATAAGGTACGAATTCACATTACCTCAATTTCAATATTTTTAAATACATATGAAACCTATATTCCAATGAAATATGTAGAAGAAAGTAATAAGATAACAAAAAGGTGATTTTTTACTTGATAGAATGTTTTTCTCAACATCTTAAATATCAGAGAGTAATACTGTTTTAAATCACTACAAATTTTAATTGTATAAAATTTCTCAGAAAATTAAATAAAATAAATGCTTCAAAACCACGGTTCTTTTTCAGAAGACATATATAATTAACATACATCACATACCATCAAAAGGAGATAAGAGATTCCAAAGAAAATATAGAATATTGATCGAACTTACTAAACAAAAATTTTGTGAAGACAGCACTCCTTCATACCGGCATTATGAAAAACAAATTTCACTGTTAAATTGCCGAACTCAAACTTAAATTTTTCGAAACAACTTCCTTCGAAAAGCTTTCTGAAAAAACTCTTCAAAAATATGGTGCAATTTTCAAAAAGGCGTTTGAGAAACTCGCCATTAATCATCAGCCCACTTACATGCCAGCAAAATAAAAACAATAAATAAAAAATATCTGTCATACGTACACGACCACGTGTTATTTCGAGTTACAACAAAGCACAACTAGTCTCTTAGTGGTTAGATCAAACTACCATTCGTATTCCTGTTTCTTTTTAGTAAACACTCGTCAAATATTAAATTTCAAAAAATGTTTAAAAAATTTTACGAAATTAAATTTTGTAGCGGAGTAGAACTGTTTGATAATTAGGAAAGTAACAAACGTAAAAATTATTATTACTAACCTGCAGAAACAGAATTATATGATTGTGTGATAGTTACTGTGGGTATAAAAATGAAAAATATAAAATGAAATCGATATTAAGGTTGGCGCATAATCATAAGACGTCTTTCAAACAACTTTAAATTTTAATATTCCACCATGCTCATTAATTAATAACTTGAGTAAATTTGTCGTTTGGATTATTAGACGAAAAAAATCGGTATTTTGCAAGTTAAACTTGCGTTGACATTTCAGCTCGTGAAATCATTACACTTTCGAATGGTCTCAGCTTGTAGAATTTAAGAGTTGGAATGGTTTCATATTGCTTTCAATATATTATTGCAAACATATTTTAGATTAATTTAGGTTGATTGAAGAGATTGTATTTTCCTATTAATCTGAGCTTGTTTCTATCCAATACTTTCAGAACATTGACCAGTCGGTGGGAAGTCATTGACTTCTGACGAATTGAAAATCTATTTCAATTCATGCCTGAGTTAAAGAAATCTCTTGCTAACTGTTTACATTTCAGACTGAAATATGTCAGCTATCAGGTAAATAATATTCTTTAAAGAAACACACTCTGCTTGATACATAAATGTGTGTGAAAGTTTTCAGAATTCTGATATTGTATTTGTAATTTTATATCGATCTTTCACGAAGTTGACTCAAAATCAGTTATTTATATGTTCTATGATTTTGAAATTGATTCAGAGCTTCTCAAGTTTACATGACCTTCATTATTTTAACTTTTATCCTTCGTTTTAACATATGTTGACTATCACACAGCTCAATTCTGTTAACCTCACTACAAAATTAATTTTTTTTTTATTTCCCAAAAATATTTTGAAATTGGATTAAATAAATGCGAAGAAAATAACAGTTTCACTCATTACACAGCATCAATAGGAATAAAAGACTCCTAGAAAATATAGAATATTGAATAAACTTACTTACTGGCAAGCCCCCTTTCTGAACACATAAACGGTTGTTTTCAGCAGGGCTACTTTCCGGAAGAACTGAAGGTTGCCAGAGTAATCCCAGTGTTTAAGAAGGGTGATCACGACTCACTTGAGAATTACAGACCCATATCGATCTTGCCAGTTTTCTCCAAAATTTTCGAATTCCTGTTAAGGAAGAGATTGGTGTCGTTTTTGGAAGGTAACGCTCTGCTAGACAAACACCAACATGGCTTTAGAGGAGGAAGGTCCACAACTACTGCCCTAACCCAGCTGATCGAATTCATCACGTGTGCGCTTGATCAGGAAGAGGAGGTCAAAATATCTTGCATCGATCTGAGCAAGGCTTTCGATTGCGTCAACCATAGCATATTGTTGCGTGAGCTCGAGAATATAGGAGTCAGGGGCCCTGCATTGAGCTTGTTAACATCATATTTGCAAGATCGCTACCAGCTTGTGGACCTAGAAGGAAAGAAGTCCTCGACGAAGATAATGACCTCAGGAGTGCCTCAGGGATCAATGCTTGGGCCGATTCTGTTCCTGGTGTATATTGATGACCTGGTGAGTAACGTGAAAGCCGACGACAAACTTCTATTTGCCGATGATGCTTCTTTCCTGAACAAATCCAAAGATGCCCATTTACTCGAGGATAAATCCCAGAGCTCGGTACAGGATGCTGTGGACTGGTTCACAGCAAACAACTTGAAAGTGAACACGGACAAAACGCAGGAACTCATTGTTAGCACCCGACAGAGCAACTCGAGTTACATCAGCCTGCTGGGGATGAAGATCAGCGGAAATATGTCGTGGATGAAACATATTGAGGTACTGTGCGGAAAACTATCATCGGCAGTTTTCGCAATTAGAAGGATCCGGAATATTTTGACGGAAAAAGAGGCCTTGCTCACATACCATGCTCATACCATGTTGACCAGCTGCAGGCCACTGTTCCGAAGATTCAACATATTGACCGTACCAAGCTGCTATATATTGGAATGTCTTTTGTATATACACGGTAATAAAAACAGTCTCCAAAAACACTCAGAAGTTCATGAACATAACACCAGATTCAAAAATAACTACATAACACCAAAGCATAGGCTACAAACTACTCAAAATACTCATATATTCAATGGGATGAGAATCTACAATAAGCTTCCCCAACATCTTACTTCGTTAAATAGTGTAGCCTTCAAGAAAAAGATGAAGTCCCTTCTCATCGAGCGCGCTGCTTACGCAATGGACGAATTGTTGACCTGTCAGTTCTAGCCAAATGCTACATGTATCATCCAGTCTTTCAGTTGTTTGTCCGATTGTATATTATGTGATGTTATTTAAAATTATCGTTGATATTTTAGCTAGATTACAATGTTTATATTTATTTATACTATGTGACATTCCCTGTATGTTTTGAGGGCAATAAATGAAATATGAAATATGAAATAATAAAACACTTTAAGGATACAATTTTGTTTCATAATGGTATTATTAAAACTACATTCCACTCCAAAAATGACTATCCTAACATCAAGAATTCCTTCAAAAATAACTCTCTTTGAGGAGCTCCTTCAAAAACACCCTTCAAAATTATGTAGCACATTTTCAAAAATGCCAAATGTAATTCTAGCCGATATTCTTCAGTCTAACTTCATGTCCACAAATTAGAAACAATTAATAAAAATATATCATACCCGGAACCTCGTGGTCTTTTCAAAAACTAAGATAAAACCCCAATGGTTACTGAGAAGTAAACCATTCACATTTTATGTTCGTCCATAAAAAATACACAAAGGACGTGAAAGTTGTTTTGCAGATTTTATTCTTGTTAGTTTTTTCGTTTTTAATGAAAAATTTTTTTCGGGTCTTTAGGGGGCTGTAACTAAGCAGGAGGGCTCAAAAAAAAAAGGTTATAGGAAAGACCCACCCTATTTTTTGACAAGGAATCACCCCCTTAATTTTTTCGCAACTATTCATATACACTCTGTATATAAAATGAAATAATAAAAAATGTTTGTTTACTTGATAGAAGGCGTTTTCAATATCTTAAATATCACACAGATTAATTATGTTAACCTCACTTCAAATTTTAATTTTATAGAAAGTTTTCTTCAAGAACTTTTTAAAATTAAATCAAATAAACGCCTTAGAAAATATATTTCTATTGATTGTTTTTTTTTTGGGAACATAAAGTTGGACTGAAGATTATCTGCTAGAATTTCGAATAGCCTCTTGAAAGATGTGGTACTTATTTTTGAAGGATGTCATTAAGGAGAGTTATTTTCGAAGAAATTCTTGAGGTTAAGTTTGGAGTGGATTTAGATTTCATAATACCTTTATGAAAGAACGTTGTATCCTGCAAGTATTTCATTCAATAAGTTTTATCAATATTCTATATCTTCTTTGGATTCTTTTATACCTTTTGATGCTTTGTTATCTAAGGCATTTATTTAATTTCGAAAAGCCTCCGAGAAAAAATTTGCAGAAAATTAAAATTTGTAGTGAGGTTAGCACAATTAATCTGTGTGGTATTGGAAAAGCTTTCTATCAAGTAAACACCCCCTCCTTTTTAGTATTTTGTTTGATCTCCACATCTAATATAACCTTTCGCGATATGCCTTGCCTCAAATTTCTTCTTTTCAATCAAACATTTTTAAAATGTACTCTTGAATGTTTATTATATTAATAGAAGTAGTAATAAAATCGAATATCATTCTATAAGTTTCCGCTTGTTAGGCGTAAAAACCTTTTATTCCTTCTCCCTTTCTTCGTGTGATTCATGTTCTAAATCGTCACAGCTTCCCTTCCACCATGTTTAAATAATCCCTTTCAGTCGCCTATATCGACCCTATCAAAATATTCTTCTCGTGTAACTTGAACACACTCTCAACTGAACCACTTTAATTAAGAGCCAGTTCTGCAGTTGGTCTTTTCCGCAATTTCGTTCCCCATGTGACCCTAAACTTCGAGTGTCAATATTGTAGTTGCGGAAGCTGATTCCGAATTTGAATGCAAGAATAAACTCACTATAAATTTTCATCCGCTTTGCCCGGAGATAGATGAACGTTTATGGTGTTCCGAATTGAATTTTTTATCCGGATCTCATTCGATTGAAGTTGGAATAAACACGGCACAATTCAGGCTGTCGATTCGAGAAATGAAATTTCGGATCGAGATCTGAAACTTCAGTGATGAATATAGGGATGTTAATGCAAATCTCAGCGAATTCTAAAGCGTTACATACTTTTCCAATCAGGCCTAGAATGGATTTGGTTTATCCTTATTCATATTTGATGCATGCCCAAACTTTGAGGTGGGAAATTGTCAAGTTCCATGAAAATTGTATCTTCGATTTTAAGTATCGGGTGCTTTTTTTAGAGTGATGGAACTTTGGATAGGGATAACTGTGATTTGACAGAAGGTAGAAGCTATATTGTTTTGACATTTTTGTTCAGTAAGCATTGACAAATTATCATGAAAAGATTCACACCGCAACAACGTTTACAAATTCTTGAAATTTTGAAATGAAAATTCATTTTCGAAATCTGTGTTCTATTCGCTAAACTTAAAGAGCACTTCGTGAAATACATGGTTTACATAATCGTTCATCAGACCAGCTTATTCGTCGAATTATCGATATATTTTGGACAACATTTTCTCTACTCGATGCAACACCAATAACAAGAGAAAGAACTGTACGTACAAAGAAAATATCGCTGCTGTAAGTCATAGTGTTAATGATGATCCAGATTTGTCTATTCGTCGACGTTTACAACAAGTTGGACTCTGTGCATCCACCAAATGGAAAAATTTGCATAAACACCCATACAAGATCCAACTGGTTCAAGAACTAAAGCCACTAGACCATAATAAGCGTCGTTTGTTTGAAATTGGTTCCTAGAACAGCTTGAAGTTGATCCACTTTTTTATTGTAAAATTGTATTCAGTGATGAAGCTCATTTCTGGTTGAACGGCTATGTAACAAGCAAAATTGCCGTATAAAGAGTGAAAAAAATCCTCAAGAAGTTCTGCAGGTTCCATTGTATCCTGAAAAACGCACTGTAAGGTGTGCTTTACACGCTGGAGGCATCATCGGTCCATATTTCTTCAAAAACGATGCTGGAGCTAATGTAACAGTGAATGGTGCTCGTTACAGATAGATGATCAATGACTATTTGTTTGAAAATTTGAATGGTGTTTTGGCTCCAACAAGATGGTGCTACACCTCATGCTGCTACCATTACAATTGATTTATTGAAAGATAGATTTGGCGATAACATTATTTTGAGAAATGGTCCAATTAATTGACTTCCAAGATTTGGCGCTAGCATTATTTCGACCAATGGTCCAATTGGCCTTCAAAATCATGCGACATACCTCCACTGGATTATTTTATTTGGAGTTATGTCAATTCATAGGTTTATACTGATAAACCATAAACAATAGACGCTTTGCAAGCCAACATAACTCGTGTTATTGATGAAATCAGACCTGAGTTACTCGAAAAAGTGGTCCAAAATTGGCCTGCTCGAATGCGGTTCCTCAGAGCTACTCGTGGTGGACATATGTCGGAAATTATTTTCAAAACATAAATGTCATAAAATTTACTTTCGAATGAAAAAAATTGGCTTCAATCTTAATTTAAATGTGTTTTATTTCAATTTAAAGTTCTATCACTCTAAAAAAAACACCCGATACCTCGATAGTTTTATGAGACTATTTGGTGCATTACTTCCAAATTTGATTCTTCGGTATCATGCAGCTGAAAATTGCAGTACGCTTTTGAAATATGAAAATAGATCAAATTTAATAATATTAAATAAAGTTATTCTCATTTTCACAAATTTTTATTGTTATTATAATACAACAATTGTTTCGCTATCACGGTAGCGTTTTCATGTAGATGGTATATACATTTTTATGTTACTGAATTCGTTCTCGAAATCGGCTTCTGTTTATAGTAGAATAGGTAAGAATTATTATTATTACAAACAATAGTTTTGAATCATCATCATAGAAGTGATTTCAAGTAGTTTCTCTATTAAATTAACTATAAATATAAATGAAGCACCAGATTTAGTGCTTCAACGTAGGTTCAAATTGGGTACATTCAAAATTATTCGATTTAGGGTAGGAGTAAAATCAGTTACCGTGATCTATTATCAGTGGGTTGCTAATTAATTGTTATTTAATCAACTTGTTTATTGATTAGGGTGACTTATGATCGAGATATTTTATTGAACCTAGAAAATGTATTCTAGATTCAAACGCAATTCTCTACATTATTAAATTATATTATTTTAATCAATTAATAATTAATTTATATTAATTAGTTCATTATTGAGTGCGTTGAATTATCTAGAATCAACAATTCGGGAGCATTAATTGGTAGATTAATAACCGAGATAATTTCGAAATTTTTCTGTCAACCTCATTCCAAATAAAATAAGGGAACTTTTGTTTCAAAAACATCCATTTGTATACATTGATATTCAGGTTGCTAATGGAAGAGTTCGAAAATTTCTTTAGTGGTTATCACACATGTGACAGATTAATTATCAGTTGTGACATACTTTCAACTATAATTTGATTTTGTCATTTCTACGATTATTTCGAAGTCAATGAGTTAATAATCACCGAATTTTCACCTGAAGTTTAACCATGCGGGAACTTTAATAAATTTAAATATAACTTACTTATGACTAATTGAAATTCGTTTCGTCTTCAAAATTCATATTAAGGAAATTCGTTACCTAACAACCTCAATCTAACTGAAGTGCAATTATTCAAAAAACATCTATAGATATGTTTAATCCATATCTGTTACTTCCACGGAGTAACTATATCTATAACCATTGATATTTGTGAATTCCAGAATAGCTCCTCATTTAGTAGTTGAGATAACATATTTTATCAACACATTATGCAAAAATGTATAATTGAAACTGAATATATAGAACTATTCTCGAGTTTTTCGAAACTACTTTTTCTATACTTTTTTATTCTTTCTATATTCCTCACGAAATATTGCATTAACTTTCAAATACTTGATATGTATATCTTAGTTCTTGTTTTTTTTCTGTAAGCATATTTTCAACCTCTAACTGAAGGAATAAAGACCTTCATTATTATTATTATTATATTTTTCGACCATTCAAAAAAGCGAAGATTTTCTAATAGAGATTTCGAATTGATTTCAACGTTGATAGATTTCACTGTATGATTTCCATAATCTGAAGTTGAACCCCATTCAAACTTCAATATTTCCTAAGGGTTATATCCTCTATCCAAATTTCCAATAAATAATTTCCTCATATCCTCTTTATGTTTCCGGTAAGGATGAAATAATAGAACGGATACATCCGATTGTATCGAATTATACAAATATTCAGAGTATTTAATTTCAGTCCTAGGAACCCGGTTTATCCATCCACATATACACAAGAGGAAACGTATTTCCTTGACAGTAATCGGTTACTGCGAGCTGTTACATAGATATCCGTTCGCTTGACCTGTATGAGGAATGAGGCTCTTAGTACGTGTTACGAGCTTTGATCTATCCAAAATGGAGGAACTATCATCGAATGCCTGCCATTCATCGAAATCGGGTCAATTTGTTCAGGTTACAATAAAGACTTCATCCCTTATTGAGTTGAAAGATTAAATCTACCACAGTATTCGTCTGGTAGATGTAACTGGTCACGGGCGGATTTATAGAGATGGATAGTAAAGAACTCTCTGATATGCAGGTGAAAACAAAAAACTTATGGAAAAGCAGAAATCATAATAAAGATAAAATATCATTTTTTATTTACTTCACTGTTCAAAAGCTCATGCATATTGAACAAAAAAAATATATATATATATATATATATATATATATATATATATATATATATATATATATATATATATATATATATATATATTGTCATGGAATTTACACTTAAATTAAATAATCACATAAAAATATTAGGGAAAAGACTCACCTTTGTATATAAGTTGTCTCGTTAGAGTGTAACAAGACCAAAATTAATTAAATAATAACCATTATAATACAAGTATTAATAATTCAATTCATTAAAATACTCACAAGCTAAAATTATGAAGAAAAAGCATATTCAGGATACATAACGACTACTCAAATTAAAATTCTTTGAACGGTAATCGAAAAACAGTAATCTTGTTGACAGTTTATAAATAGAATTTACAGGGAGATTTCAATTTACAATTATTCAATTTAAAACCAGCCAAAGTTGCAATAAATAGAAGTAATTTGAATTTAGATATCCAATTTGAAATTGATGAAGAATTTGTTGAAAAGATTTGTTATTATAATGAATCACATATAAACTTTAGTAAAATTATTGACAAAGAACAAGCTAAAATAAATATAACTCACCAGAATGATGTGAATAGGACAAATTTGATCAAAAATCAATTAATTCAATGAAAGATAGCATCTACGTCAGATATTTTCAAATGACTAATGTAAGAGATATCCTTGAAAATGTTTAGGCATCAATAGAATTGTAATAGCATCTAGGCTAAAGAAATTTAATCAATTTCATAAGTAATATTAAGTATTTTATAAGTTATAAGCATTAGAAGTTAAAATTTGTTAAATTTTGACACTTGAAATACTTTACGAAGGAAAAGCAAGACTTTCACTGTTCTGTTTAACATGAAACATACATCAAAATGTAGTTTAAAAAATAAGCTAATTTTCAAAAGTAATTTCAAACCAGGAAATATTGTAAATTTTGTAAAATCATCAAAAGCATCATTTTGATATAATTTTGACAGAAGTTAGTAAGCTTTGAAATTCAACTTTTCTTGAAAACTATAAATAGGGCAGACACAGAAAAAGTCGGCAGTCTCCAATTAAATGCAGAGTAGAATCCTTGTCGGTCCATAATTAAAAAAGTGCCAAAAAAGTATCATCATCTAAAAAAAGAAGATTATTTGGTTATTGTGAATGGAAATTAAATCCAGAAAATACATTACCTGAATGTAAATGGAAAAATCCCACATAGAAATCAAGTTTCAAACGAATGAGATATATTGAAGAAAATCAACAAAGTAGCCTGTGAATTTCAGAACGTTCTAGAAGTGTTGTTTCCAACGAAACCAGTGTTATTCCTGAAACGAAGAAGGGACAGTAAAAAGGAACAATCATAAATTGAAGAACCAACTTACCAAAGGTATTAAAAATTCAATTCTGTTAATCTTTCTACAAAGAAGTTTAGAAATAATAAACACTGTTTACATTAGAATTACGTTAGGTTATTTAGATAAGGTTAGGTTAACATAGAATTAGAATTTAGGTTATTGATCACTGATTATAATATTTCAAATTACTTTCATAAAATATAATTTAAAAATTCAACTTTTTAGAAAATTCAAATTGAACCCTCCCTCAAATATCAAATCAGATTTGATAATATTTAAATTTCAATCATTCAAAATTATAATCTTAAGAGCTAGCCGGAAACATAGAATACATCAACTACATACAAGAGTGATCTCATTAGTATTCATTCACAAAATTTCATTTCATTAATATAATTCCATAACAATATATATATATATATATATATATATATAGTAATTGAGTAAAATCATAAAATCATATAATTATTCATTTCAATTTATAATGACTTGAAACATAAGTTATTTCGCTACAGCGTAGCTTCTTCAGATAGATTAAAATAACTGTCTCAAATATTATGCACCAATAATATTAAGAGGTAGTTAATTTTGGAATAAAGAAAAGATACATTCAGGATTTATGAATTTACAAAAAAACATTGCGCAAAAAACACCAATAGATACAAGATAAAATGCAGTTTCTTATGAAGGTATAATGAGATTTTTCACTACGGGAACAGAGAGAAAAGGCGTTCCTTGGAACAGCTTCCAACCAAAAGATGACGGACTTAGCGCTAGGTCGCTAGGTCGGAATTATGACAAGGTCACTGTAGGCTGAAAGCGCACTTGCACAAAATCGGCCTGACTGAAGACGGTGAATGCAGGCTGTGTCTCGAAGACACTGAAGTAGCCATGCACATCGTCTCAGAGTACCAGCGGTGAGTCGTATCAGATTCGAGGTCTTTGATCAGGCTTTTATAGCCTATAGTCTAAAGCATTCGAGAGGTCTATAAATGTAGTAAGCAGGATTTCGTTCTCTTCAAATGATTTTACTAATTTTCTACGATTTTAACTACGAGATTACGCTTTCGTCAGATCGACCTTTGATATAGCTATGTTGATTTTTGCTAGATATATTACAATTGGTCAGGAAGCTGATCAGCCTATCAGACATGGCTTCCTCAAATAACTTCGGAAATAATGGTAGTATACTTATCGGTCTGTAACTCCTGAACAACTTGCGATCACCCTTCTTGTATACTGGAACTATTGTAGCTTACTTAAGCTGTGTCCGGAAGATGCCGTGTTTGAACAAATTGCTCATGATATAGCTGAGTAACTCAGACATTTCATCTGTACAGATTTTGATAAGGTTAGTTGATATTTCATCTTGACGCTCATGAATTTTTTTTTTAATTTCTGACTTTTTTTATCTCATTCGCTCTTACTGGAGTCAAGAAGAGCGATCGCGGAATATCACACGGTGGCCGTTGCTCTGAGTTATTTCTTTGAAAGTTCAATATTAAACTGTTATATCTATTTGTCAAGTAGATAGAATCGTCTTCAAATAGAGTTATGTGATAATCGTTATAACCTACTAATGCTTTGTGAATACCCCACATACTTTTCATTTTGTTGTCCGATTTAATAATTTTTTCGTAATATTTATCAGCCTGCTCTTTCTGTAAAAAATTATTATATATATATATATATATATATATATATATATATATATTTTTTAATTTTGTCATAGTCTTCTTTTAGTTCAGGAAGGTAATCTATGATGCCTTGCATTGGCACTAAGCCCATTTCTATATTCTTCAATCTCCGGATCGTTAATTACTTCATTTCTTTTCTTATTTTTCTAACAAGTTTCAGATGAAGACATTCATGGAATAGTTTCAAAAAGAGTTAATGAACAATTACCACTGTGCATCTATTGTACATTGTTCTCTGCAACAAGATATATTTCTCTTCAATCCTGAACTTTAACTATAACCTGAACATATTTATATTATCTTCAGAAAAATTTCTGATGGTATTAGGACGAGCAGTGTTTTTATTATTTATGTTTTCCGTAAAGGAGAATTTCAAACCCCCGACATTTCAAACATAAATAAGTGTCAGATCCAGGATTCAGAAATTTTTCAATCTAGAATAAGGGAAGAAGTGAGTAAGTCGAACCGCGTGCTAGAAAACCAGGAAACAAACCCAGAAACGGTGCGAAACGAGTTCATATTGGTGTTTGCTGTTTCGAAATAGCGTGCTGTGTATACAAATGGCCGACGCGATTCCATAAGAGCATTAACGGAGGCGTCAGCATGCTTACACTCCCCATCATCCGTCTTCTGGCTGCGTTATTCAGCCAAAACGGTCCAGAATTCCATCCCGCTGATGCTCGACAATTTGTGACTGATAGGGGTAGATTTGTATTGTGCACCAATGCGCCCGGTTTTAGCCTTTTTGTCCCCCCGCTATTGTAAAAACGCCTCCGATGCGAGTTCTTCGGATGACAGCTCCCGTTGTCAACAGAGAAAAATAAATATTATTTAAGATGTGAAAAATTTGTATTCTTTCAATTTTCTTCGTTTCGTCTCTCGACATTCTCAAGAACGTCGTGGGATCGACAGAAGGTTTAGCATTCATGGCATCGACCAATTGAAATCGAGGATAGTTCGCGAAAAAAATTAATCGATAGAGAGCAGCAACTGAATTCGCAATTCAGATATCGCTACCACTTCAGTTGGAGATTGAAGAATCTGTATAAAAATGATATTAGGATTCACATACGTACGAGGGGTATTCAATGTATTATTGGTATGGGCCCGAAAGAAAACTTTGGATTCTCTAAACCTTGTGAAAAATATTCTTTCGGCTTTTCCCCAAAATAGGTATTTATTGCTTCCTCCAGTTCTTCATCGTCGGAAAATTGCTCTCCACGAAGATATTTTTTTACATTTCGGAATAGCTAGTAGTTACTAGGGGCCAAGTCTGGACTATACGGAAGATATAATAATAATTATATATCGCATTGTAGCCAAATTTAGCAACCATATAAAGATGAAGTTTGGAATAGAAAAATGCAGGACACTTGGAATTCAAGCTGGTAAAATTATGAACACGACAGAATCGGAACCTATGTCAATACAAGGAATGAAAACTGACGAGCTCTATAAATACCTTTGAATGATGCAGAGTAGACAAATAGCACAGGCTGAAATGAAACGAAGACTTCACAACGAATGAAAAAGCCGCCTTCATAAGCTTTTGAAATCCAAACTCAATAAAAAAAATCTGATAAAAGCCGTAAATAATTTTGCCATCCCTGTCATAACTCACAGTTGTCGAATCATAAAATAGACACAAAGCGATCTCAAGAGTTTGCAAAGAATCATTAGGACGATTATTACTAAATACAACGTCCATCACCCAAAATCTTGTACCGATAGAATGACACTTCCACGTAGGCAAGGCGGAAGATGATTGCTTGACTTTCAGCTACTACATGACAGGCATATTGAGAGTTTCAGAAAGTATTTCACTGGTAAGTCAAAAACATCAGATCTTATTAGACCAATAGTGAAAGCAGATTAACGACTGACATCTTTAAGCCTTAGCTCTGCGTAATTTCAACCCTCTGATCTTACTTTTCAGGAGAGAGAAAACAGATGGGCACAAAACATCCTTCACGGCAGATATCACCACTCCCTTCACGACATAAATGTTGATCAAGAATTGTCAAACAGATGGTTTATGACTGGTGGACTCTTTGTCTAGACAGAAGGATTTATGCTGGTGATACAACATGAAGCCATTGTAACCCGGAACTATGTGCAGCATATAATTAAAGATCCCAATGCACCAGAAAATCGCTGCAGGAAATGCGGGTTACCAAAAGAAACAATAGACCATATAATATCAGCATGTCCAACCCTTACCCAAAGTGCCTACCTCAAAACACACAACAATGTGGCAAAAATAATACATATAGAACTTCTGAAATACTACCAACTGTCCGAAAGCACAGACTGTTATTACTCGTATTCTCCATAACCTAATTTGGTTCATTTTTAGAACGAACACTTGAAGATATACAACGATAGAACTATTCACACAGGTCGCATCCAAGAGCATAACAGACCAAATATTACTGTGATTGACAAAAGAACAATGTCCGCCATATTGGTTGATGTCACCATCCCGCTAAGCCTCAACACGACAAGAACTATTCACGAGAAGATTTCCAAATACTCTGAGCTCGCAGTAGAGATAAAAACAATGTGGTAACTAAACAGTGTACAGATGGTCCCTATTGTGTTATCCAGTATCGGTCTCATTCCCAAGAATCTGAGGGAGAACCTGGCTTTACTACATCTGAAGCCAGAAGTACTGAACAAAATGCAGGAAGCTGTTAAATAGGTACGTGACACCCAGTTAGAAAATTTATTCAGTAGACTTGTGGAACCAGCCGGACTTAGGTCTCTGGTCCACAACAGATAGACCGCAAAAGATGCAAGGAGATCTTGAATAATAATAATAACTTTATTCGACCATAATTGTTACACATTACATAGTCTATAACATAAGTCACAATGGAGAATGAATTGGTTTTCAAGCAAAGTAAATGAATTTCATAGTGCTACTATATGGTACCACTGTACCATATGTGCCTTGTGTATAGTAAGTATAGTTAAGTAAAAACTAAAAAGAAATAAACCAGCGAACAGATAGTGAGAAACTTCTTCAACAAAAATGACAGTGAACGTATATAGAAGCAGCAATAGACCGATGGACAAAAGAACAACAAAACTCCACAAATAACCCACGAGAGAGTGCTTCAGAAGAAACACAGGTGCACTTTGATGAGGTCCTCATAACAGCCAAGAACTCATTTACTTGATACGAGCATTTATCAGATCAAAGAGATCAGTTAAATCTTCTCGTGATTGAAGGAATATCCAACTTTTCATGAATTTTCTAAATAAAATTAAAGTTTTTGATTCTTTCATATTCGTTGGCAGGATTTTATAGGTACGAGGGGCTAAGTCTGTAAAATATCTCTTTTCGTTTGTTTTAAACATGTTGGGTATTTAGTGTGGTTGCGTATAATGCTGCGGGGATGATTTCACCCTTTTTAGTGTGTTTTATTGATAAAATACAGTTAGAATCCCAAAAGACCCTAGCCATTATTTTTCCAGCGGATGGGGTGACTTTAAACTTGTTTGGGGGTTATGCACCCTTTTCAATCCACTGCATGGACTCTTATTTACTCTAAGGATCATAGTGATGAAACCCCAGTAACCAGCCGGTTGAAAGTAGTCGATGAGTCTTCTCCACAGAGCGCTAAAACCTCCTTTCAGCACTTGACTCGCATTTACTACTCTGTCAAGAAAGTACCGGGAATTTTCAATTAAAACAACATTTTTACATTTAATCGTCAAAATTTATTGGGTCACCTTCAAAATAGGCTCCATTTGCTCCAATAAATCTATGCCAACGGCACTTCCAATTATCGAAACATTTTTTATAGGCGCTTTCCGGGATGGACTTTAGCTCTCGCGCCGAATTTTGTTTTATGGCTTTAATCGACTCAAAACGGGTGCCACGAAGGGGCAATTTTAGTTTTGGGAAGAGTAAAAAGTCGCAGGGAGCCAAATCCGGCGAATACGGTGGTTGCTGAAGCACGTTTGTTGAGTTTTTGGCGAGAAAGTCAGTCACAATCGTAGCTCGGTGAGAAGGCGCGTTATCGTCCCATAGTAATCACCCATAGTAAAAATCGGCACACACTCTGACATCGACTGACTTAATCAGCTGTTGCAAACACACTAGTTGACAGATCCCGCTCAAGCTTGGCATAGTAATTAAGGACAGTGGTACCAACCTAGGAAAAAATTTTTTTACCTGCCTCATTGCCTCGCCAGATTTAAATCGATAATTCCCGGTACTTTCTTGACAGAATGTACTTCTGAGGTGCGGTAAGTATTCTCGTTACGTTATTGAAATAAAGAAGTATTATTATTATTATTATTATTATTACCCATCTTGCACTGATCTTTGAGAGGTTGAGATCTTGATTTTTATTCTGACATCTTCAAGTACCACTTTTGAATGGTGGATAACGACGGAGCACAGTCGTGGTAAACAGAAACCATCTTCCATGAATGATTTTTTGACATGTTCCCTGCTTAGTGAGGAACTTTATAACGGCGCGGTGCTCGATTTCTTTATCATTGTTGTGTCAGTCATTCTGGTCGTCTTTCACTGATGATACCTAGAAAACTAACGATAGTAAATTATTGAAAGTTTATATTTGTACCCTCAGATAGTGTCATTAGTAAATGACACAATTAGATTACTCATATTATTAGCAAATCCCCCGATACCGAGAAAACATTGAACATCCCTCGTATTATAGATTATTTCTGCATCGAATTGTAACTGACGATGAAAAGTGGATCCATAACATCGGACAACATATGGATATCCTGGCCATGTCTCATCATCAACTGTCAAGCCGAATATCATGCTTTGTACAGCTAGACATTGAACCTTTTGATTACCATCTCTTCCGATCAATGAAACATGACCGGGCTAACCAGCCCTTTTCCAATTACGATGAAGTCAAAAAATGGAGAACCGGCCTATTTTCGTGATGGGATGAGTCAATTGTCAGAAAGATGGGAAAAAGTACTGGCTAGCGACGAACTTACTTTGAACTTTGACTGCATGACCAATTTTTCACATTAAAGCTTCAATTTTCTGACAAAAAAACGCACGAACTTATTAATGCTCCTAAGAGGATAAAATCTTTACTATTACGCAAATTTCATTATAGCATTAGTACAATATCTGAATGAAAATTGTAAGCATTGATTCACGTTATCATCATTAATATTATTATCTACAAATTCTTTATTTCGACAGCTCACTAAGTACCTCTTCTCAGATGAATGGCCATCGATCCTCGCGGTAACAAAAGGCCATCTCCTCAAAAATCAACATATACTAATTTTTTCTGTCGATAATTATATTATTCGAAAATAAATATAAGATCTAACAAATTATTTCAATTAAAAAAATGTATATGAGACAGTAATTTATTTCCACAAAAATGTTTGTACTAAAGAAAAAGAAAAAACATAGTACAAACATTTTTGTGGAAATAAATTACTGTCTCATATACATTTTTTTAATTGAAATAATTTGTTAGATCTTATATTTATTTTCGAATAATATAATTATCGATCATGTTTTTTCTGTTTTTTTAGTACAAACATTTTTGTGGAAATAAATTACTGTCTCATACACATTTTTTTAATTAAAATGAGTTTCCACCAAGTGAAGACCGAATCTATCAAATAAAAAAAAGGTATTTCAAGTCTGAAGCATGCAAAATTGGATGTTACAATTTTCAACTTCAGATTGCAAGCTAATGTTCATGAATAGTCAAAATTCGTCCTTTTTTATTCAAGTTCGTCTAAAATCTTAAAAAACATCTATAATTACAGAGTAAAAAGTATTAAGGAACAAACTCCGGGTTTGATTCATTAAACAACATTTTTGCTTTTCGTTTACTCAAGATAAAAAATTTTGAGGAACGTCAGACTTTTTTCAATTATATGACAAGAAACCATCACCATTTTTTAACTGAATTCTATAGCTTTGTATGATTTAAATTATACAGGAAGCGACTCGGTTCTTCCTGTTAAAAAAATTAAACTTATAGTTTGTCTGCAGTTCATAAATGATATCCATATTCTTTCAGTGATGGAATATTAATTCTTCGAGATAAAATGCTAAAGATATACGCTAGCGTATAGGTGTTTCGTTAATTATTTGTTTTGTAACACATATTTTCACAGATGTGTCCAATCTTTATCACTAAATTTCATGATTCCAATTAAAGTTTTAAGTTTCATTTGCAGAATATAATTAATTAATAATATCAATTATAAACAATGTCCACCAAACATTGGCCGAGTCAACCCAATTCTCGAAAAAGTTAATCTGCCACGGGATTGAAAACAATAAAGTTAACCACATAATTGAAAATACCCGGACATTCAATCGGCTGGACGAAAATCACAAAAAATGCGAAATTATCCTTGCTAAGTGAAATGAAATGAATTTAAATTCCTTTAAAAAGCGTTTTCATTTGGAAATACCGATCCTTTTCCACATAAAACCGAACGTCTGATTAGGGGCACACCACGAAGGAAAAAGCATCAAGATTGGAATTTCTAATTTGGAGAACTGTTTAAAGTGGATTTCCATCTTTGTGAGAATAACTTATCCGGAATAGCCAACCCTGCGAAATGGGCAACATCGAACGGCTTCGGTTCAATATCGAAATATTTGGGGTTCTTTCGAATAAGCAACGCCCTTTCTATATGCTCTTCGTATGTTGCTGTTTAAAAATTCTTCATATAATTCATAACTGTATACTTTCCAGTCTATTGACTAGGGGTCACTAGTTTGTAGTTTTGTTTGACAATAGATTATTTGAAGAAAATAAAAGACCTTCCATATTCCCTACTTTTTTTCAGTATGTGCGCAATTATCATACATTTTCACTATCTTTTTCTTGTAATTCACAAACCATTAGATGTTCAATATTGCGGTTAATGAAATAACACAATTTCATGTACAGTCGACTCTCGTTAATTCGGAACTCGAGGGACTCTTGAAATATTACGAATTATCGAGTGTTTGAAATATCAAATGGTTTGAAATTTGTGAGAGAAAATAAGTAAAACTTCGAATTATTAAGTGTTGGTTAACTTTTATTTAATAATATAAAAATGACAAGAATTAAGATGTACATTCGTGTACATACATGTATTCGTAATGTGAATTAATTAATCTTTCGGAAGAACTTTGTTATACTGGTTTGCTTTAAAGCACAATTCTGCTGCTCACACTGCTCAATAACTTTTTTAAGAGAAAAAGTACTTGAAATGCTTTTTCATCACTTTCGTTTTGTAGACAGAAGCTTTGTAAGGTATCAAATGAGGATCTTGCTTCCTTAACTGACACCTCTGCCAAAGGTTTCGATGTATCGTCCTCATCTTCATCGTTACTTTGGGTATCTGTCGCAGATAAAATTTCGCCATCGGTTAGTGAACCTGAGACAGCAACATTTTCATCCACTTGAACAAAATCAGAAAAACTCACACCGCTGATGTCAGTTAATGGTTCTATTGTTGGTTCTTCATCATCTATAAGTATTGGAAGATTTTCTTGATTTTCTTTTAAGAAACCGGATTTTTTGAAGCAGTTGAGAATCGTTAGGGGTGTTACAACTCTCCATGCTTTGTCAATTAGTAAAATAGCGTCAGAACCGTGATATTTGCAGTTAGCTGTTTGTCGAGAGATTCTAAAACGATCTCAACAATTTCTTTGCGATAGAACGTCTTAAAATGATGGATAATCCCTTGGTCCAATGGTTGCAATTTGTAAGTTGTATTTGGCGGAAAGAAGTGTAGAGTTCCACGCTAAACAATGTAGGAGGACTGTTGTGGACAGTGCAGTTGTCTAAAAATAGTAAAATTTTCCGCTTTTGTCGTTTCATGTCCCCATTAACTGTTAAAAGCCAATTGTTAAAAAGTTCTGTCGTCATCCAAGCTTTTTTGTTAGCACGATAATCAGTTGGAAACGATTTCACTCCTTTGAAATATCGCGGTTTCATTGCTTTTCCTATCACTAAAGGTTTAAGTTTTTCCGATCCAACCATATTTACTGCAAGTAAAACTGTCAACCTCTCTTTACTATGTTTTCCTCCGTGACATTTTTCATCTTTAAAAGTAAGCGTCTTGTCCGGTAAACATTTAAAAAATAGGCCAGTTTCATCAGTATTAAAAATGTCTCGGGCATCATAGTTTTCAATCAAGGTCTTCAATTTACCGTGCCAATCTAAATAAACTGCATCATCAACACTTCCACTTTTCCCACAAACTTTTTTAAAAACAACTCCATTTCTTTTTTTGAAATTTGTAAGCCTCCCTTCACTTGCCGCAAAGTTTTTGATGCTTAGAGTAGACGCGAACTCTTTTGCTTTTTCCTTCAACAAGTTCCCGCTAATAGACACTTTTTGTCCTCTACACTGTCTAAGCCAAATGACCAGGCTTTCTTCCAGACGAGGAAATTCACCTTTAGTAGTTCTTTTCCGTACTCAAGCAGTTTGAGCAGCATTAATTTTCTCCTTGTGCTTTATTATTGTTGAGAGAGTACTCAGAGGAATCTTAAATTCTTTTGCAACATCATTCTTCTTCTCACCTTCTTCTACTTTTTCGATTAACTTTTTCTTTTCAGCAATCGTCAAACATCTATACTTTCTAGGGCTCATAACTAACACTAACTTTTAATCTGCATACCAACGAAAGAGTAACAGTAACTGAATAACTAAACAAACCAATTCGTAAGAAGTGTGTGCGTCAAATAGTCAAACTAATCATAACAAAAACAAAGGCTCGTGTATCTCGATACAAGTTTGAACTTGTCGCAATCTTTCCGCCTCTTCTCTCTGCAACTTTGAATTGTCGAGTGTTGGACGCTGATGAGTTCGAATTAACGCGTCGTTTTGTTAAATAGCAATGATTTTTTCGTTCGAATTACCAAGTGTATGAAAATGTATTGATTTAGTTCGAAATATTAAGAGATTTAGTAGGGAACTCGTGATAACTTTGAATTATAGAGAGGTTCGAATTATCGCAGGTTTGAATTAACGAGAGTCGACTGTATTTTGTTAGAACAAGTTTTTATCATTTTGCGAGGCAGAATTATAGGTCATAAAGAGGAAAAGGAAACATGTGCCACATTTCAATATTTTTACTATACCTTTTTCCATTTATTAAAATTATTATTTAAGCTTCTTGAGGGAGTTTCCACTTCCCTTAGGAGAATGATCATACACCCATGAATAAGCAATCAAAAGATGTCCTCCTCCAAATTGAAATTGAACTATCTCAGCGTTCTGTGGAATAACTGATTCTAATGTAAATATCTGTCTCATCTCTTTTATGGAAGCCGCTCGGTATAATATTGATAAATCTTGAGAATATTACTTGGTAGACGTTGAATCTGAACAAAGTGAAAATCAGAAAATAGTGGACAATCTCAACGAATGATTATAAATATCAATGCTATGGTTCGGAAAGACTTTTTCGACTGAATACAAATTTTGAATACATAACATAATATTCGGTTGTTCGGAAAGTAATTTTTTTTGGAGAAAATGAAAGGAAATTTCCGTATAATGAATAAATAATTCATTAAATTATTTATTGGCCATTCTAGTTCAACACCTTTTGCCATCTTTCTGGTGGTAGCATAAACTTTTTGGTCTTTGCTGGCAAAACTGATCCAGATGATTTTTGACCTCTTCATACAAATTAGATTGTAATGAATCTCCCCATTTTACAAAGGCAGAAGAACACAAAAAAGTATATTGCACAATAAAATAACATTTGGTTTTTCGGTACATTTTATTAATAACAACCATTTTATAGATTTCAGTAGAACTGAGATCTTACACGTAGATAATAAAAGCAGAAGAAGGCCCTTTAAGAAAGATTGGAAATTTGTTTAGCATATGAAAGGAAGCCGCCAATCACTCATGGAGAACTTGAATTTAATTCATCACCATAGCTCTTATCTGTAGTAGATTAAGACCGAACCAACATCTTATTTTTACACTCTTCAAAATTTCACCCGTTATCTATCCTACTATTATAAATAGGATTTTAAGTTCTGTTCTCTTCAGTTTTAATAATAATACTATATCTTAAATTATTATTTGACACATACAGATATTTTTAATTTCTTGGTTTTAAATTAATAAGGTGTGGTTTTTTACTTGGTAAAAGGATTATTACAAACTTTGAATATGAAAACAGATTTAATTTGGTAGTCTCCTACAATTTTAATTTAAGGAAAAAAATTTTGAAAACTTTTAGAATTAAATTAATGTCTTATGAGCACTGCTTATATTTAATAGACGTATAGAATCAAAATTCATTATACAATATCAATCGGAATAAAAAAATCCAACATATATAAATTGTTAATCAAAATTGAAAAATAAGTAATAATGAATATTTCGTTCCAAGCATGCGCACCTGAACTCTTCAGACGAGCGTGGTACGCATGTCTGCCTGTGACAAAATAATTTGTTTCTGATCTTATATTTATGAAAACTAAATTTTTTTAAAAAATACACAACATAATTTTAAGAACTTCTCCAAAACTAATTTATTTGAAATATTTAATATATTTAAAACATTCAAATGTGAAGTTGAACTGATCTTACCTGAATTCTAATTGTTTCTGAGGATGTGCTACATGTTTTTGACAGTTTTTGAAGTAACTCATTTGAATATTTAAACATAATAAATATTTCAAATAAATAAATGTTTGGAGAAGTTCTTAAAATTATGTTGTGTATTTTTGAAAAAACTTTATTTTTCATAAATATAAGATCAGAAACAGAACCAAAACATTGTGTTGCAGGCAGACATTTTAATTAACAATTTATATTTGTTGAGTTTTTTTATTACGTTTGATATTGTTTAATGAATTTCAATTTTATACGTGTATTAAATAAAAGCAGTGCCTATAAGACATTAATTTGATTCAAAAAGTTTTTTTGGAATTAAAATTGTAGGAGACTAACAGATTAAATCTGTTTTGATATTCAGAGTTTCTTGGTATTGTTGATTATTGATAATATTGCATTGGTGAGATATTATTAATGTCATTAAATGAAAAACATTTTTTATGAAATTCGATCCGAATATGTATCCAAATTATTACAAAATTAATAGGGATTTTTTTTAATTCTCAGTATTTATTTTTGAGAAACAAGATTGCCGTTTAGTCTAGAACTATAGGCTCATTTATTATTTTGTTTGCCATTGGATAAGATAACGACCACAAAATAAGAAACAAGAAAAACTTTGAAAGCGAATATCAAGTAATATTCGACTTTGGTTTAATTGAGTCAATCTCATACGAATTAAAGCAAAACTCCTTTGTAGAGTGGACTTATGATGTTCTGTTTATTACATTGTGTTAACAATACTATTAAGCTATTCAATCCTCAGTTTCAAAGGTGTATTATTCTGAAATAATGATTCGAAAGTTTCAACTCTCATTTATGCATATAATCAGTTAAACTACTAAAAGCATTCAACTTTGAACCGTAAGTCCTGTAAAGTAAAATCGTTATTCAATTTCTGCATAGTATTATCGCAAACTCGGTAATAAAATAGTTGTTCCCTATAACGTTTCATAACTGTTATTCCGCTAAATTTCCGATCGTCAAATACTGCTTTCAAATAGCTAAGTGCTACACATTCATAAGTCAATTTCAGTTCTACGGAAACCCCTGTTTATGAAAGCCTTGGAAATTTGCCTATTTAATTCTATACTTAACGCCACCAACAGAAGGGCGTGCATTAACACGATGTAGCTCATTTATAATTCTGTGAGGGAATTTGCCCCATGTAAATTTCCAACGGCTTAAAACTGCTGAAATTCCGGACTGAAGTAGAAAAGACGGTCGTCCGTTTTGTCGAATGTGTCAGCAGTCTGAAGCTTCTTCGGTCTTTTGTATCATGATTAATTAATGTTGTTTACGGCTTCTGCAATTCAAACTTATTTTAAAATTGAGCTATCTGGCTTACGTCATTCATTGAATTCGATTTTTCCAGACTATGGTTTTGGGAAATGTTCAGTTTGATGACAATTCATTTTATAATAAAAATCTGTCTTCAATCCATTAAATTAATCGTAAATTGATCATGATATATTATACAGGTATGTAAAAGACAGTCGAAAGATAGGAACTTGAATGTTAATCTATAAACAACGTCGGCCCAGTGCAGCAGTGGAAGAATCAAAACCTCAGCGCGATGCGATGACGAATAAATTATTGTTCTCTCTCAATGGTAGTGGTGGTGGTAGGAAACTTCGATAAAAACGAGGCTCTGCACTGCTTTCAGTTCAGCAAACGCACTTCAAACGTGGAAAACGTGGACATCGGTCGAAAATAAATACGACAATATTATTCCATTGTATGCGGGGAATTTATTTGCCACGATTAATGGCACAGATAATTTCCTCTGTGAAAATGAGTACTTAAGTTCTTTTTCGCCATAACTGGCTTGAAAATAAAATGAATTCTAGGATAATAAGAAATTCTGAAAAATACGAAATCGAAGGTCGACAAATTTGAATTACATGTTTGAATAATCCCCCTTGTTGAGCCAAACAGCAGCCAAATCTGTTATTAAGAGATCTCATATCTCCGAGCAGGTTCGACATTGTTGCTATTTTAGCACAATGTTGGAATATTTTGAACCTTACTTCATTAATATTCGTCGCTTTATCAATGTTATTCCTATAAACCAAATTTTTCAGATATCCCCAAAGAGATAAATCATTGGGAGATAAATATGGTGATCTGGGGGCACAGTTGATCGTGCCATTTGGTGAAATGACACGGTCCGAAAAAGCCGTCCTGAGATATTATGTGACTACTCTTGCGTTGTGACTGGGGCAGCAGACATCCTGTTGAAACCAGACATCATCGAAATTAATTGGTAACTGTCGGAGTAATTTTATTTTCTAAAAGCTCGAGATATTTGGCACGGTTTAGATTACCATAGATAAAAAATGACCCTATGATGTAATTCTCCAGTATATTCGATCGAACCATCCCTCACCAGCCACTACCAATGAGAGAGAACAATGGTTTATTCGTCATTACATCGCTCTGAGGTTCTGATTCTTCTTCTGCTCTACTGGACTGACGTTGTTTATAGATTAACATTGAATTTTTCATATTAACAACATTATTATTATTATTATTATTTATGGCGAGAGGGCGTCTGTCCACCCTACCACTGCTTCCGTACGGACTATTGTGGTTCAAGTCTCTAGCCTTGAGTTCATTCTGCCTGTTATCGCCTCGGTAGCTACGTCATGTAGTATTCCCAGGAATGGTCCCGATCCTACCAGAGGCAGCGCAGCTCCAGCAAATGCCAGCCCATCCGCCTCCTCGTTACCCAAATAGTTTGAGTGGCTCGGTATCCAAACCAGAGAGACTCCGTTATACATACCGAGCCTGTTTGAAGCCGTGCGGCAACTCCAGACTGTTTTGGATGTAAAACAGCTGGATTCCAGTGCTTTTAGTACTGACTGACTATCAGTAAATATTTTGATTTTACCGTGGTGGATTTGCCGTTTTATCAGTAGTTCTGCCGCGGTCACAATGTCAAATATTTCTGCCTGGAATATGGTTGCGTTTTGACCGAGACTCAATGAGATGTTAATTCTCGGTTTACTCCCATAGACTCCCGCTCCTGTTCCGTTCGTCGTTCGCGAGCCGTCTGTGAACAAGCCAAGGTCGGTTCTCAATAGAACCTCAGCATGCTGGGTCCATTCGTCCCGGCTGGGGACGATTACATTGAAATTCTGTTCCTGGCTCGTGATTTTTGACATTAGGTCCGAGGGCATCGATAGGATACTGTTCGTTAAAAGCTCGTCCAGCAGTCCTGAGCCTCCCATCACTATTGCCTCTGGCCTGTCAATCGCCAGTTGATATAGCTTGTATGTGGTCCGTTCCGCCTCCTTCTGCAGGAGTAGGTGCAGGGGTGGTAGATTTAGTAGGACCTCCATGGCTGCCGTAGGTGTGGTGCGAAACGCACCTGTAATTGCAAGGCAAACCTGTCTCTGTAGTCGGGTGAGCTTTTGTGCGCCAACCGTTTGTTGGCCTTTCTTCCACCACGCTACAGCGCCATACACTATCCGTGGTCTAATTACCATAGTGTATAGCCAGTACATCTGCCTGGGCTTTAGGCCCCAGGTTGTACCACAGATCCGCCTGCAAGTCCAGAAACCCATTCTGGCTTTATGACACACTTTATCCGGGTGTGCATTCAAGGTGAGGGTGTTGTCCAGGACTTTTCCCAGGTATTTTGCCTCAAATGAGAATTGTATTATTTCACCACGGATAGTCGCCGGTTCTAAACCATTCGACTTCCGTTTTTTAGTGAATGGTACTATAACTACCTTTTGGAGGTTAAGAGACATGTCTTCTCTTATACACCATTTGTCAATAGTGTTCAGTATCTATTGAAGGACGGCCGATATCGTCACCTCCGATTTACTTTTCACTATGATTGCCAGGTCATCAGCAAATGCTTGAACGTTGACTCCCCACAGCGAAATGATCGCTAGCAGGTCATCAACGAGAAGGGTCCACAGTAAGGGTGGGAGAATACCTCCCTGCGGACAGCCCTTCGCAGCCTTGAACTCGAAGACCTCATCCTGGTATGAGTTCATTATTGTTCTGCCGCATAGCATTGCCTGTATCCATCTACAGATTAGTGGGTCGATTCCTCTCGCAGTGATAGCCTCAGCGAGAGAAGCCGGCAGCGTATTGTTAAAAGCACCTTGAATGTCCAGAAACGCTGTTAGTGCTATCTCTCGATTATCGAGAGATTGGTTTAATTTTCCGACCAGATTATGCAATGCAAGTCCTGCCGACTTGCCAGCCTGGTAGGCGTATTGATTAGGGCTAGGGGGACTATCAATTAGCACCTTCCCCCTGAAATGGACATCAATCACTTTTTCCAGACTCTTCAGCAGAAACGATGTCAAGCTTATTGGTCCGAACGAAGAGGGTTCTGATTCTGTTCGTCCCACCTTTGGTATATATACCACTTTAGTTAGTGTCCAGCTTGTAGGGATAACCCCCCAAGCCAGACTTGTTCTAAATAATTTTAGCAGATATGGAATCAACACATTCATGCCCTTTTGCAGAAGGGCTGGAAAGATTCCGTCTACCCCCGTTATTTTGAAGGACCTTATTGCGTCTCTGACCGCTTGTGCAGTGACTATATTTTTGGATGTTCGCCAGTTGTCCCTCCCTGGCCAGATTAGATGGTCAGGGTTGGATCTGGCGTTTGTATCTTCCAAAATTTGACATCCAGGGAAGTGTTTGTTCGCAAGGAGCTCCAATGTTTCTTTTCTGGAACCAGTGAAACCACCCTCCGGACGTTTGAGCGAACCGGTTGTTCTGACTGGCTCTCTGGAGAGAATCTTGTGTATTCTGGCACTTGCGTGGGCATCATTTATACCCTCACAGAACTTGCCCCACAAGTCCCTCTTGATCCTTCTAATGCTCTTATTGTAGAAGGTTAGAGCTTCCTTGTATTTGTTCCATTGACCGGTCACTTTGGCTCGGTTGAATAATCTCCGAACCTCCTTTCTTGGTTTATTTAGGTTGTTATTCCACCAAGATGAATTTCGGTTATCCTTTTCACATCTTAGTGGGCAGTTTTCGTGATAAGCGGAGACCATGGCGGTTTTGATTTGCTCCGCCAAGATCTGCAAGTGATTCTGTTCGAATATTTTAGATATACACGTGCTAAGGTTAGCCCGGACGGTTTCTACATAACCAATCCAGTCTGTTTCCTTAGCATTTCTGTAGTATTCTAATGGTCTAGGACCTGTTTTTATACTGAAGTGTATATGCCTATGGTCTGAACATGATGGCTCAGTGGATAACGTCCAATCGGAAATCTTATAGTAAATGAAATTAGTACTTATAGTGCGGTCTAAAACCTCCTGTCTATAAGGGGTAACAAACGTTGGTTTGTCACCCTTATTTACCACTGTTAAGCCCTCTTGAAGTAAGTAATCTAGAAGTGACTCACCTCTATGGTTAATGTCCGTGCTGCCCCAAACTGTGTGGTGAGCATTGGCATCACATCCAATTATCAGCTGGATATTTTTTTTTCTACAGTGGCGGACTAAATCCCGCACGGCTGTAGGTGGAGGTACTTTGGCAGATCTGTCTCCAGGAAAGTACGCAGAACAGACGATAAACTCCGTCGCATTCATAACCCCCTGGCAGCCGACATGAATGGTTGTCATGTCCCCCGTGCAGAACTCTGAAAGAACGAAATAATTTATCTTTTTCCTAACAACTATACAGGATCTCAGCCTCCCAACTGAGACCCCGGTCACAATAGTTCCTGGAATTCCTCCGAGTCCACTTACGTCACCCGAAGATGATATCCAGGGTTTCTGGATTAGTAAAATATCTATCTGCTCCTCTATGAATCTCCTGCCAAGGATGAACGATGCAGCCTTAGCATGTTGGAGATTGGCCTGTATACAGCGTATGGCCTCTTTTTCTACGCCGGCCTCGGTATATCCTAGGGCGGCGCCTTTTTGCCACCTTTACCTTGGCCGCTGGCCGACTTCTTGAGGAGGGGTTTCACAGGAATGGATTTACCCTTTCCTTGGAAACCTTTTCTATCTTGTTTCAGGACCCTGGAAGTGGGATTTACTCCGCCCTCCTTTGAGTCCCTATTGATTTTTACTCTTACCGACTCGGGCACTGGTTTTGAGGAAGACGCGGCTTCCCGCCACCACCCTAACCGAGGCAATTCGTACCACAGACGAGGGCTGTGAGAGGTGCCCCGTCACCCCGTCTGCCTGCTCCGAGCCGGTTTTTTGTGCCACCTTAGTAGCCCTTGTCTTCCGGAACTGGACTCTTCCGAACCCAAAATAGGGTTTGTAGTCCAGGTCCTTCAGAGCTTCCATAGAAATATCATCCATGGCCACTGTCCAGACTTGGCCTGGCCCTGACAACTCGCTACGTAGAATACTCCACTCACGAGTCCTCAGGGTATGGTTCATTTTTCTCAGTCTGCCGAGTATATCCTCAGACTGAAATCTGTTTTCTGGGTCTTCATCCACAATGAAGACCGAACAGATATTGGGTTTGGGAAGGTCCCCGCCCTTTACGCTGAAATGGATTTATCCCCCTCTTCAACAGTCGTCAGCTTGGATTCTTCGCCCAGGATCATTTTCAAGGCGGCATCATACGGTGTACCGCTCTTGAGGAGTCTGTGGAGTCGCTTTCTCTTCGACCTAGTCAGTCTCGCCTTCCTTTTTGGTTTGCCATCTGAGACTCGGGATTCCGTCCTATCGGGTTCCTTGTCTGAATGGGCTGAAGTGGTCTGAGTAAGCACTTCCATGAGCCTCTCAGTCGCCTGAGAAACAAGGAATTGTCCCTTCTTGTCAGGGTTATATTTATTTATTTGTGTTTCCATATATGGACCCACGAGTAGCAAGGGATATAAGATGTCCACCGCAGTAGAGCCCCACGGTGCTGGGGTAAGGCTAATGAAACCAGAGGTCGCCCGGTGTCTGGGGTTCGCCTATAAAGGACTGATCTACCCATCAGACATGCAGACTTCGGCATAGGCTGTTCCACCTTGTCTTGGGGGAAATTTTATTGTGTTTACCAAGCCCTTGATCCAGACAATTAAGCCAAGATCCCCACCGAGGGGATGTCCGCTAGACATGACAACTGACAACATCCGATCAGCGGTATAACAGTTGAGACAACTGGCATCGTTTCCCCTGTGCAATACCCTTGGCCACGACACCACAGCTGGGTAGGGGCGCAGATTGTTCCCCGTTACAGGGTCCCACTGGAGGTCAATCTACCACACCCCCAATGTAACAACATAATCAGGTATATAATTTCAACATTTGTCAAAATAAATGGATAGGTTTCAAATTTATTTCTACAGGGTCGGCTATTCAAAATTTGCAATTTTGATCGGCTGTAAATAAAAACTAATGAATAATTTTCACAGTTATGAGTTCATTAAGAAGGCTGAACCTTGACATTCACGAATGAAAAAGAATATGATTCAAATGGCCGCCACGACTAACCATACAGTACCCCATCGGATCAATCAAATTTTTCAGTTGATTGTTTGGGCCTTAATCTCAATAATGTTAACTTCAATTTCGTATTTTAGGGCATCAGTTGTTACTGAATAGTTGGTGTAACACTTATCCTCAATGGATCCCCACAAAAGATGGTCCAACTGACTGAAGTTATAGCCAATTAACATCAACATTTCGACTGATTTTGAAAAACGGTGCCCAGTAGATCAGTTGCTACGTAGGCTGTGTGGCAAAAAACCCTGTCCAAAACATGGTTGGGCATGGCACGGTTACGTTCTCCATTAACCGTGATAGTGACTTTTCACCCATTTTTTGAAGGAAAATAGCCGAATGATGCCACCGCGCCAAAAGCCACATCAAAGAGTTATTGGTTATGGGTGCATCGACTTTGCCACAATAACGAGAGGATTCTCTGATTGTCAAATGCGAGAGTTCTCTTTTTCACATATCCTCCGAGATTAAAATGAGCTTCATCCCTGAAAATGACTTTTCTGGGAAAATGCTAGCTTCGGTCTTGCGATCAGTAGCCCATTGAACGCATGATTGCGAGGCTTCACTTCTTACTCTAGTTGAACATTGTAAGCCTTCAAACCGAGGTCTTTATGCAAAATTCCTCTCAGAGAAGACTCGAGCACGATGACGTGTTGGTGTTGATGGATGTTCAGCCACATTCTGGGCTACAGCAGCAATGTTTTCAGATGTGCTCAATGGAGGGAACGTTATCAAATAACGATCCAGTTTCACAAACTCGCTCCACAAATCGCTGTAGGGATAGAATATTCACAAGTTTGGAAATGAGTTTTTTATATTTCCCAGTTTTGTTCAAGCGTGAGTCAACCCATTTCGTTAATGTCAAATATTAAACTAATTTTTTGTCAAAACATGAACGACAGAAGTGTTGCCAGATTCGAAATAACCAATACTTCAAAATGCAAACACTAAATGGCTCACCTTTTATTACCTACTCTATTATAGAAAAATGAGTGACAAAAAAAAGTTTCAATTACACCTCCAGCAATTACTGCAAAGGCGACAAATGAAATCGAGCATACACTACCGAAAAAATCCTTGAAAAATTACAAAAATGGCTTATGAACTGGAGAAATATCGGGTGTTTTTTTTTAGAGTGCAGAATTTCAAATTGAAATAAAACACATTTAAATTGAAATTGAAACTAATTTTTTTTTTAATTTGAAAAATATTTTTATGACATTTATGTTTTAAAAATAATTCCGGCATATGTCCACCACAACTAGCTCTGAGGAAACGCATTCGACTAGACCAATTTTGGACCACTTTTTCGAGTAATTCAGGCCTTACTTCATCAATAACACGAGTTATGTTGGCTTCCAAAGCGTCTATTGTTTCTGCTTGATAAGAATAAACCAATGACTTGACATACCCCCAAAGAAAATAATCCATTGGAGTTTATGTCGCGTGATCTTGGAAGTCAATTAATTGGAACATTTCTCGATATAATGTTATCGCCAAATCTCTCTTTCAATAAATCAATTTTGCGGTAGCAGCATGAGGTGTAGCACCATCTTGTTGGAACCAAAACACTTCTGGGTCAATACCATTCATCATCTATCTGTAACATTCACTGTTACATTAGCTCCACCATCGTTTTTAAAGAAATATGGACCGATGATGCCTCCAGGATGTAAAGCACACCATACAGTGCATTTTTCAGGATGCAATGGAATCTGCAGAACTTCTTGAGAATTGTTTTTACTCCATATACAGCAATTTTGCTTGTTACATAACCGTTCAACCAGAAATGAGCTTAATCATCAAACACAATTTTACGATAAAAAAGTGAATCAAACTTCAAGCTGTTCTAGGGCCCAATCAGCAAACAAACGACGCTTATTTTGGTCAAATGGCTTTAGTTCTTGAACCAGTTGGATCTTGTATGGGTGTAGACCGAGATCTTCACGCAAAATTTTCCATGTGGTGGATGCACAGAGTCCAAATTGTTGTTAACGTTGGCGAATAGACAAATCTGGATGATCATTAACACTATGACTTACAGCAGCGATATTTTCTTCTGTACGTACTGTTCTTTGTCTGGTTGTTGTTATATCGAGTAGAGAAAATGTTGTCCGAAATCTATCGATAGTTCGACGAATAAGCAGCTCTGATGGACGATTATGTAAACCATAAATTTCACGAAGTGCTCTATAAGTTTGGTAAATGAAACACTGATTTTGGAAATAAATTTTCATTTCAAAATTTCAACAATTTGTAAACTTTGTTGTGTCGTTAGTCTCTTCATAATAATTTGTCAATGCTTACTGAACAGAAATGTCAAAACAACATGGCTTCTACCTTCTGTCAAATCGCAGTTATCCCTATCGAAAGTTCTATCACTTCAAAAAAAAGGACTTGATACCAAAAATATATCATTGTTTGCAGAGGATGTGATTATTTTTTTCACAGAATTACGACAGAATATAAAAAGATTATTGGCAAAAATTAAAAACGTACAGCTCTGATGAAATCAAAAGATTTTTGGACGAAACATCTAACTAACAGTCAGATACTTTTTACTATTTTCAAAGGTAAGTACCTAATGTAGGTCTGGCTACAGAAAATTGTATATAACAATGGCCAAGGTGTTGAGGCGGTTAGGAAACAGAAATAGATCGGATATTTTTACATATTTCCAAAGATATTTAATTTTAAGGAAAAATATAGAGTTGAAGAAGCGCATGAAAGTTTCTGTGTTCACTTCAGTGATTTTCACCATTTTTCCTCAATGACACGTGACATCAATTCCGAAGTGAATAGAATGTGGAATAGCAAAGAACTGAAATTGGACATAAAAAGTACACGAAACGTCTTCAATAAAAATGCAGATCCCCATACTCACTAGTCCATAAAATTTCGGTTCCTTTCAGTAGACAAAGTTCAATGAATCTCATGAATACGAGCATTCACTCAAGAAAGCACCTTGTGTTCATCAGAAGTCACTTCAAAGTCCAAGGAGTTGCCAGATCTCGAGACATTTAGGAAATAACAATATGGTCACATTGTTATCTCAGAATAATGAAATGTTAGATAGACCGGCTGTCTGAAACCCTATTGTTAAAAAGGTTCCGTTCTGAATTGATCGGTGCTATGCTATTGAAACTCTGATGCAAATATCTGCTGCAGGGAAATTTTAGGAGGTCGCACATAGATAAATTGAAAGAGTTGGGAATGAGGAACGTGTTTTTGTTCAATATTGGATGAAGATGAATTTATGGATATCGCAAATCAATTTATTCACATTATATATTTCCTCATACATTTTCTAATGGTCCCGATTTTTTTTATTCTTTTCATGTGTTGATTTTTCATACTTCACAAGATATGATGAAGAAAAAGAAATTGCTGGATATAATAATCGTTACTATTTAATATCGGCAAACAACAACATGCCTAGAAAGAACTTTTTCCATTTGAAGATATTCACCCTAGTGTATTCCATTTAAATGGGGTGCGTACATAAAACTTATATAATCAATAAGGCAACTAGAACGAGTTGCTCTCGTAGAGCTACAGGTTACTATCATGTACGAACCGGTCAGTAGCTCGCATCCGAGTTACTACAACATTTTTTGTTTCCAATCGCGTCTCGCCTTCTCCCACCATACCACAAGCAGCAACTGGCATGCTACTCTGACGTCAAATTGCACGGTATTACGAAATGACAATACAGTAGCTCGTATAACCGTAGCTAATATGCTCGTGCATTGTCTGTTTTCACGCTACTTGGTGGTTCTTCTGTGACATGTACAGCAAATTTCCACTATCAGATTAGCAAATTATACTGGGTAACCAAGCCATAAATGTGTCTTGGGGGATCAGTAACTTTCACCGTGTATTCGTCGACACAATATCAGTCTCTCAAGAAATCGAAAAAATCTAATAATTTGAAGTAGTACTCTTTCAATAACGAAGTTGTGAAAATCAATAAAATAGCGGAAGTTAACATTTGTTTTTATTATATTGAAGATGAATTTCCGTCAAGTTAAGACCGAGACAATCAAAAATAACGAAGGCTATCATCCGACGTTAAGCTCTCAGCGTAAAAAAAACCTTAGAGAATATAACCTGATCATATGTGACCATTCAGCAATGAAACAATACTTTTAATATGTTATACTAGGTAAGGATTAATATACGAGAAGTAAACAGCTCGTCAATAGTAAAGGATATTTATGTTTCCGAAGATCTATATTTTCCATATCATCTTAATATTTCATTCGATTACATAAACTTTTAAAAATTATAGAAATTCTGGTTTATCGTGAAGCAAGTTTTCATCAAGTTTCATAATTTTTCTCCATATGGGTCCTAAATGCACATTTTAATGATTATCTCTTCAGTTTGTATTTCGTTTTCAGTAAGACCAAACGGTTCAACGTAATTAAAAATCGAATTTTCATTATGCCAAGACAAGTTTTATTCGAGGACGATGCCAACAGAGCCCTTGGGATGCTTCAGGCTGGTCGAACAAAACTGGCAGTGGACAATTTCCTAATTGTTAACCAAAGACTGATATCATGTTTACTGTATTCCACATCTTCCATTACCTCCAAGATCATCTGACCTAAATCTAATCTTGTGTCCAATTACAAAGAACTCTTGATACACAAATACCACAGGCGGAAACTTTTCTGCAGCTCCGAGATCTGTTGTCACGTTTTTGTCAAAAAATTCAGCAAGATATTCTCAATAACTTGTTGAAAACCACGCAGAAAAGATACCAAGCAGTTTTTAATGCAAATAGTGGTCATACTTTGTATTGAGGGTGAATACAAGTGTAAATTTTGGAAATTTTCACAATTTTGGTTTTTTTAAATCTTATCGTTCTAACCTGAAACACTCTACATACACTTATTTTAAGTTGGATATTTCTGAACAGAAAACACAAATTAATACAATATCCTCTACTGTTGACATTTTATAATTTACCTTGCTCAGTCAAAATCTTGCATTTCAATTCAGAATCAGTTTCATTCGAAAATCTTTTGATCTGAAGATTGAACATGATGATAATTCAATATAGTTTAACTTTTTATAGAACAACTTTCTTTAACCTTATGGCGTCTCTGATTAGATTACTTTTACTTCCAGTGCGAAGAGGAAGACAAGAAAATTACCTTCCACCATTCATCACGTTGAAGCTTGGACTTTCCGAATGCGACATTTTCTGTGTAATCCGATGAAAAAATAATTCTTCGCCTAGATACGTCTTTGCTATATCCAAAAATATTATATTTTCTCCCGCCTCCGAGATGCGCTCGAGTATGATATATGTAAGAGGCGGGAAAGGTTTCAGTAGAAATGTGATTGAAATGATGCTTATTATATATCTTCCTTCATTTTTATATCTACATCCCTTCGTACCGAATGCACAGAGCACAAAAACTTCGCAGTACATCAACTTTGATGCTCTGTTAAAAAAAAAGTGTTGACATTTTTGTGTGATCTATGAACCCTTCAAAATTTCTATATTTTGTTCATTTTAACAAGAAATTCCATCAAACCCTTTTATTATATCCTACAATAAAAAAAACAAAATTGTTCGTCTGTCAGAAACGGACAGAGATCTCTGAAATAATTAAAAAACATATGTGCATACTTTTCTTGGCTTCAACTGCTCTCCTCTTATTTTAATGGTAGACAAATAAATTTCAAATTTCAAATCTAAATTCCTAAATCCAAATTTATTTCTGGAAACTTCTCCAATATTTATAAAAAATTATATATTGAGATATTAATATTGCTAATTTTGTCGTTGCTGTTTAAATTATGGCCCAATTCTTTAAAATGGCATATGTTAAAAGTGAGATGTCTGACGAATGACTCCTCTGGTGCTCATTAATTCTTGTCTTAAAGGATGTATTTCTTTGACTAACATATACGATATAGAAATCGTTACAAGTCAACTTAGTTCCGATTTTATGTCAACATTCATCATATCCTTATTGTTTTTCATGAGAATTCCTAAATTATTCACCGTTCTAATGGATACATTCGAGTCAAATTGTAATTTGAAATATAATATTATCCGATATTCTATTCACGTAAATATTTATATATCAGGATCATGAATGCCTGATATATAATACATGATAATATATGAATAAAATATCAGATTATAGTGCCAAGTATTTTAAAATACAAAATGACTCGAATGTAGCTTTTAGAATGGTTAATAATTGTTGACAGAAATTCTTATAAAGAGCAATAAAAATAAGACAAATACAGGCAATAAATCTGTAGTTCATAAGTTGAAGGTAATGATTGCTCTGTCGTATATATTAGTCAAACAAGTAGATCCTTCAATAAAAGAATTCATGAACACCATTATACGTCATACATCTATATCACACTCAACATGACCAAGTCATTTGAAAGAATTTGGTTATAATTTCAACAGCAGCACGAAATTACCAATATTAAAATTGAAAGTACCAGATACACACTGCTGAAAGCAGTTAAAATTAACAGAATAAACAGATCGGTATATTGGAATAAAATCTGATTTAAATGAAGCTATTAGGATGGCTAACAATTAAGGAATTCACATGAAAAAGAATAAATATAAAACAAATAAAGACAATAAATATAAAGTTTATAAGTTGAGTTGTAATGATTGCTCTAATGTATATATTGGTGAAGCAAGTAGATCCTTGAACAAAAATTCAGGAAAACCAGAGGAATAAGTTATACGTCAGATATGTCACATTCAACTTATACCAGTCAGTTGAAAGAATTTGGACATAATTTCAACTACAATTATCTATTATGAAATTAAAAGTGCCAGAACCTTTATCAAGTTTTTGCCTAAACCAAACTCATTTAATATGATGTTACTTTTTGAGAGTTAGTTGAAGATGAATAATAATAATAATAATCTTTATTCAGTTCATTTACAGTAAGTATCTCATTGAGTACACATGCATATAAATATCGAGTGATTCATTTAGAGGTATTTTTTTTAATAAAAAAATGAATAAATACAATTTTAATGTATAATCTTTATTATTACACAAAGGAAACATTCTTTACAATTATTTTTCAAAGATAATTTCTCTCAAATGTTGTCCGCGACTACGGTTGAGAACGTCCATTATTTTCATATTTATATTATACTGAAACTCCTGGATCTTCTGTGAATAATAGCTTAAATACTTTCTGGTATACATCTGGAAGCTGTATGTTCCATCGAACTCAAAAAATATATTTGAAAATACAATTTCAATTTGCTTTGTAATTAGAAATCCGAGCGCAACGGACCAATTTTAAATATATCCTCCTCTAAAACGCAGTTATAAATTAAACAGTTTTAATTGCGAATGGAATGAAGCAGACTAAGGGTTCCTGTCATCGAATATGAAAAATCGTGAAGCAAAAAGCACAATTCAAATGGCAAATTTCATTCTGAAACGAAACTGCAATTGAAAAGGAAGAAAATATTACGATTGTCTGTCTGTTAGATTCAACAACCGTTGAACCAGTCAAAATCGGTTAATTCTGAACCTATCCATAAATAATTCACCGCCGCCCGATAATAATATGTAGTGATGTTTCTATGGAAATCATTGAACTCGGCAAAATTATCGATTATTGTCAATAATTAATTATCAGTAACTCATCCATTACGGTTGAAAGTTGTTTCGTTGCGTGTGATATAATATTTGAATTTATTACTTATTATTCAGTAAATATATACAGGTTGTCCCAGATAATAAGGAAAATAGTACTCATAAAAATAAGAACAAATTTTTTGCAAACATGTGTCCTAAGTCTCTTCACTTTCAAGACAGAAAACTTGTCCTTGCGATTCAAAACAGCTACACCGCTTACTGAAAGATGATTTTTAACAAATTTAGAATATCAAAACAGATTTAATCAGTCAGTCTTCTACAATTTTAATCTCAAAAAAATTCTATTCAAAACACTTTAAGAATGAAATTGATGTCTCATAAGCAGAGCTTATATTTAATAGACGTAATATACAATATCAAATGGAATAAACAAACCAACAAATATAAATTGTCAACTGAAATTAATAAATAAATATTTGACGGAGATTAAATTTTATTTCTGATTTTACCATTATAAACACCAATTACTTTTCAAAAAAATAAAACACAATTCAAGGACTTCTCAAATAATATGATTTATTTGAAATATTCCATATATTTGAACATTCAAATAAGTTTATTCAAAAATCTCTCAAAAAATGCACTTTATCTTCAAAAAACAATTAGGCTTCCGATAATCTCTTCATCGCCCCTGAATCATATTTAAAATCAAAATCAATGTAGCTTACTTCAGACTGGTAGCCGGATCATTGCTTAAACAAACTAACTTTAAAATCAAGATATTATATGTTTGTCGCAAAAATCACAGAAAACTTATAAGGTTTTCTTCAAACCATTTGACATTCCATAATAAGATTTTATTCAAGCCTGAATATGATTATATATTATGTATAAAATAAAATAGAAAAAGGCTTTTCACTTGATAGAAGGGATACAACAAAATTTGAATATCAAAACAGATATAATCAGTCAGTTTTCTACAATTTTAATTCCAAAAAAGTTTTATTCGAAAAACTTTAAGAATAAAGTTAATGTCTTATGAGCACCGCTTATATTTAATAGACGTATACAATCAAAACTCAATATACAATATCAAATGGAATAAGTGAAGCAAAAAATATAAATTGTCAATTGAAATTAATAAATAAATATTTGAAGGAAACAAAATTTTGTTTCTGATATTACCATTATGAACACCAATTCCTTTTCAAAAAAATAAAACACAATTTAAGGACTTCGCAAAAAATATAATTTATTTACGATAAAGGGGTTCGGTATTTTGACCTCCACGGTCTCCAAACCTTGAATATTTTCGTATGGGGATACATGAAACACACTTTTTTTGCTCGGGAACAATTGAAAATCGTGAACATCTTCTTGAACGTAGTCGGAAAATATGGCAGCAGATTCAAAATGATGTCGGCATATTTCAGTGAGTTTGCGTTCTGTTTGAACGTCCTTAATTTTTCACTAAAAATCCCCTAAATTTGCAAGCATTCCGTTTTTCCATGAACAATCTGTCCTAAAATTTTTGAGGCTTTTTGTCTCAAAATCGGTGAGGTTTAAAGCTTTCGACTGAGAGTCCAGTACTTATTGCAATAGACAATTTAAAAATCACATAGGATCAATAGGTGGAAGCTATTTGAAGTCTGTTGAAGTTTTCGAATTAGTCCAAATTAAGAATAATCTAAACTCGACGATAGACCGTATGGATCTATGTAAAAATTTTTTAATATATTTAAATGACATTGGTTGACCACTACTTTTAACTAAGCCGAAATTTTATAGCACATGCATTATTGTTATATTTCTTGTATATTTGTTTCCCTGAACCTGCTTTTAATACTCTGTGCCTTTTAATAAGTTTTCATTTGTATGGAAACTGCAATCAAATTACTTTGTAAACTTTGAATTTTTTTGGTAGTAAAATACAGTAATTTGTAAAACTTTCTCAAGAATAAGGTCTACATTCTGTCAAGAAAGTACCGGGAATTATCGAATTATCCTAACTGTTCAACTATTTCACCTTTTTAACTGAGCTTTAAACGAATCCTGGCCAAACATAAGCTTACTCGAAAACAGGATAAGAATTTGGTACCGCTTTACCAAGGCCAATGACCAAAAGTGAACAAAAGAAAACTTTAAACAATCGTTTGATTGTTAAATTCTTTAGGTTCACTTTTTAGAGTCTTCAGTTGTGCATGGTATAGAGTACCAGTACAAAAATCTATTTATTCGTTCACTATTTAGAGTAGTTCATTATAAGCATTGTTCACTATTTGGAGTAGTTCATTTTAAGCAGTGTTTACTATCCCGAGAGTCTACTGTATTAACTAACCTGGAATTAAATCATTTTCAAGTTATCAATCATGACCCGACGATAATATTCGAAAACAATTAAATTCCTAATAAACCCTGTATCCAGCTCATTTCAGAACACCCCAGAAAATAAATTAATTTTAATGAACCCGCAACCAAAAATGTATTCTCTGATCAAATTACATAAGGTAGATTACCTTATTAGACCGGTTGTTTCATTCGTTTCATCAAAACTTTATAAAGAATTCAGATTATTCTTAATGAAACTAAATTTCAACATAAATACTCCATAAAAAATTCACTACAGCTAATGAATAATATAAAAATATCCGCCTACCATATAATGCTAAATTCATTTCATTCGATGTTCAAAACTCATTTCCGAGTATTCCACCCAAGGAAATAATTGAACTAGTAGATAATCTACTGATAAAAAAGAGATGTCATAAAATTTTCTAAGTAGATATTTTAGAATGTCCAAAAATTTGCACCAAACAAAATTATATTCAATTTAAAAATAAAAATTATTAATCTGGAAAAGTTTTGATCATGGGAAATCCTTTAAGTACTTTAGTAGCAGACATATTCATGAAAAATAGTGGATCTAAAATTCACCAAAATTCCCTTATAAAATATTAATTGTATTGGTATAGATACATTCTGTCAAGAAAGTACCGGGAATTATCGATTTAAATCTGGCGGGGCAATGAGGCAGGTTTTTTTTCCTAGGTTGGTACCACTGTCCTTAATTACTATACCAAGCTTGAGCGGGATCTGTCAACTAGTGTGTTTGCAACAGCTGATTAAGTCAGTCGTGCCGATTTTTACTATGGGTGATTACGTTGAGCAAAGAATTTGTTTAAAGTTTTGTGTTGCAAATGAATTTTCGTGTGCCGATGCATTGATAATGTTGCAAAAGGCCTTTGGTGATAATGCTCTATCGAAAACTCGTGCATATCAGTGGTACCGAGCCTTCAAGGACGGTCGTGAAGTGGTCGCCCATCGACGGCTTCGATCGAAGATAACGTCGATAAAATTAAGGAAAGGGTGCTGGAAAACCGTCGTACCAGCTTGAGAGATATAGCACATGATCTTAAGATATCCCACGAGTCCGCACGTACGATTTTGATTGATATTTTGGGCATGAGAAAGGTGGCCGCACGACTCGTACCGAAAGACCTGAATTTTCTTCAAAAACGTCATCGCGAACAGGTTGCTTCAGACATGCTGGATCGCTGTAATTCCGATTCTACATTGATGGAACGCATTATAACTGGTGATGAGACCTGGGTCTACGAGTACGATATGCAAACAAGCCAGCAATCATCGGAATGGGTGGCAAAAAATGAGCCGAAACCGAAAACACCACGCCAAAGCCGCTCGAAAATGAAGGTGATGCTCATTGTTTTCTTCGATATCCGTGGCGTGATGCACTACGAATTCGTTCCAGAGGATCAGACGGTAAACAAGGAGTATTACCTAGGCGTTATGAAACGTTTGCGTGAGCGTATCCGTAAGAAGCGGCCAAATTTGTGGGCGAACCACTCATGGATTTTGCATGACGATAACGCGCCTTCTCTCCGAGCTACGATTGTGACTGACTTTCTCGCCAAAAACTCAACAAACGTGCTTCAGCAACCACCGTATTCGCCGGATTTGGCTCCCTGCGACTTTTTCCTCTTCCCAAAACCAAAAATGGCTCCTTCGTGGCACCCGTTTTGAGTCGATTGAAGCCATAAAACAAAATTCGGCGCGAGAGCTAAAGTCCATCCCGGAAAGCGCCTATAAAAAATGTTTCGATAATTGGAAGTGCCGTTGGCATAGATGTATTGGAGCAAATGGAGCCTATTTTGAAGGCGACCCAATAAATTTTGACGATTAAATGTAAAAATGTTGTTTTAATTGAAAATTACCGGTACTTTCTTGACAGAGTAGTATTCCAACGCTGAAACAATTATACAAGTGCTGAAAAACTACACGAAAGGGATTCATCCGTCATATCGATCCAGAATTATTCGAAAATCTGGTATAGAATACATTTAAAGAATAATTGCCTGTAAGAACAGACGAGGTAGACATGGGGCAGACATTGTGTTCCACTATTAACCTCAAAGTTTGTACTTTGAATTGAACGAAAAATAACTATATAAGAATGTAATCAATTCTTATTTTTATAATTGAAGAAGTAGACGATTTGATTGTCATTATAAAATAAAACACTTGTTTACATTTTCTACTTTATTTTTGGTATTGACGTACGTTTCGTCTTTGCTAGAAAGACTTCATCAGAATACCTTCTGATGAAGTCTTTCTAGCAAAGACGAAACGTACGTCAATACCAAAATTAAAGTAGAAAATGTAAACAAGTGTTTTATTTTATAATGACAATTACAACTGATTTCTACTAAGCAACGGCCCAATCTATCATAAATTAGACGATTTGATGTCATAATTCTGGAAGAATTTATTTTCTTCAGTTTAAAATGTACCAGAATAACATACACAAAATAAAATAAATATATATATATATATATATATATATATATATATATATATATATATATATATATTTCATTTTGTGTATGTTATTCTGGTATAATTTAAACATTTAGGTGGACAAGACCCAGCCGAAATAATAACACTTTGTGTAACATCACGAAATTGAGGTAGAAATATTTATCGAGTGAACATATGATTCATTTCCAATTTTCCAAACAACGATGAATTTCATGACAAATTCGTCCTCATTATTTCCTTTGCTGTTGGGGTGACAGCAGTTTTCTTGTCTTCGTTTAGGATGTTTTTCCGTTAAATATCCTCAGACTGCTTATTTTTGCTTTACACTAAAGTAAAGTATCCAATTATAAATTACAAGAGGGATTTTCATGGCAACGGCAGTTGAGAAAACATTTGCAGGTCCCTTATATAAAAAAAACCCAAGTACAATTTGATTGAACTGAGGATATTGAATTTGAATGGAAACAATATCAAGATGGGGTCCAAACTAGCTGTTTACATTTTAACACTCTTTTTCGTATCATGCCTCTGATATATTTCCTTTCTGCTAACTTCAACTTCCAATTATGATAGGATCATTGAATCAGAAAATAGCAAATTGTTATATTCTAGTGGAGAAAACCTTTCTTTCAAATTAAAAAAAAAATCGATAGAAAAGATCGAAATCGTGCAGTGACAGAAAGAAGTATAAAATATTAGAATCACCTACTAAGCCGATAGATGATTTGCGATATTCAAACACTATAATCATGTGGTCAGACCAGAATTCCTTCTTCATTTTTCATGGAGAGTCATTTACAAAAAACAAAAAATATTACCAAAGTATCTGCTTGCTAAAACAAATTCGAATTAGTAAAGAGTATAATTTTGGACATGATATCCTCATTTCAACTTATCCTACGGTCGATTATTATTTAGGAAGAATCATATATGTCAATAATTGAACCTTATAAATTAATCATTGAAAAATGACCTATTTTTGCCCTGTTAAAACTTGGTATCCGTTAGAAACAAATGTAATATAGATATTATTCAAATATTTTAAAATTTACAGATATATTCTGTTAGCCTTCATCATATTTAATTTCAAAAAATTATATTCAATATTAAAACTTCAGGAATTGAATTAATGTCTTATAAGCACTGCTCATATCAAACAACATATAGAATAAACATTCATTGTAAGACATCCAAATGAGATAAAAAATCCAATAAATATAAATTGTTAACAAAAATCGTATAGATTGAATATTTTGAGTAGGCAAAATATTATATCTGCTCATATCTCTTATGAAACCAGATATCTTTCAAAAATGTTTAACATAATCTTAAGAATTTCATCATAAAACTATATTTCTTAGAATATTCAATATTATTGGATATCTAAAAGTTACTTTTTAGAAAATCTCAAGATATGTAAGAACAACTAAAAAACAAGTATTAAGAGAGACTTTGCTTTCTCAGTACTCAATCATATTATTCAATAAAATATAACATCAATCAACAAAAAATGTTTACTCACTTTTAACAACTCAGAAGGCGTCTATTGAACATTTAATGGAGTCTCATATTGACTCGAAATAAACAGTTCTGTAGTTTACCATTGATCTTGAAGATTGAAAGCCAATTTAATAATTTTATATACCTTGTATCAAGTAGAAACCTCCATTTATTTTATAATATAGATATGGAGGAAAATTAGTAGATATACTAAAGAGAATAATTATTCTATTAGTCAGTGAGAATATTGTTATTTATTTGAATATAATGCAATTTTAACTTCATTGCAAATCTCAGTTCTTGTTTTGATGGACTTCTTGAATGGTTTTCTGAAAATTTTGTCATATATTGACAGCAAATCATAATATTTTCATTATGAATCTTTGAAATCGTCAGACCTGTGAAACTAAAATGACAACACGATAACATATGATAGTATATTAATCAACAAGTTTAAAAAAGCAAAGTTTTATTGAATGAGTACCACTTTTGTGTACATGCAAGAGCAGCGAGTACCTTAAAAGCTTTATGAGTTGAATAAACTGCCCATTTTACGAGCCTTGGTTTTACTATTTTTCGCATTTTGTGTTGATTACAAACAAATAATCATAGATATGGAAGCATTACAAAGAAAGAAATTCAAAAAAATTCATAGTAGGTATATACCTGTGTAGAATTTGCGTAACCTAGTAACCTGACACGGATTGTTAATTTACATAACAACAGATAATAAGTTTCATTTTTGTGAGTCGAATTGAGATTAAGTTAAATATTGATTATAAAAATGAGTCCTACTACTGTCAACACTTCAAAAAATTGTTCTGAATACATTTTAAATGCCGTTCGAGAAGCGTATTCGAATTTACTTCATTTAAAATCCAAAAAAAATAGGAGAACGTATATGAAATATTTTGTAATTGGAAAAATGACAAAAAACGCACTGAGAATTGATGGAAAGTGTAATGCTAGCCTATTTTTTTGAGAAGGTAAGCAATTTGGTATATATATTTTAGTGTTTTCTTACAACGTCTTCATTATTTTAGCCAAAAGCTCTCAAGGCATCCAGTTTATGGTCTATATATTTCAATACAAAAAAAAGTAACTTGCCTTTTTGAAACGTCAAAATGGCACTTACGAAGCAAAAAAGTAAAAGTTTTGACTATTGAAAACGTTATCACTAAGAAAAATTTTGAAGTCAAAATTCTTGACGAGCTAATTATAAATTAGGATAATTTTGTGAATATGAAATATGTTTTGTTTACTCACAATGTAATTGATTGGTTAATTTTATTTTTTTTTCGCTTATTCTTGTTTCTATCCTCTTGTTTTTTTTTTCGTTTTTGTTTTTTTTTTCAGGTTTGAGTGAAGTAGCTTTAAGTTAGACTCCGCCCTATGTTTACATATTGTAAATGTATGAATAAAGGCACTATTATAATTATTATTATCATTTTTTTCAAAGAGGTTTCAGACGATAAGTTTTTATTAATGGAAGTGGTACAATGATATTTGGTTCAAATGGGGCATGTCGGCGTCCAAAGTTATAGTTGACTGCCAAAGATATAGAAGGCACTGGGAAAATTTTGTTTCTAATTTTATATGATACCAAAACCAAGAAGAAACATGTATTTACCGTAGGGTCAGAGTGCAACGGATATGAAATGTATAAGTATTCACAATTGAGACCCAAAATAAATTAACAATTTTCTGTTAAACCGTGTTTTATTGACGTTGACAGTACTATGTAGTGGAGTGAGAGTTCTTGGTGCGGTGTATTAGAAGCTATAATAATCAAATGAGAGGATCATAGGGGAGGTCTACCGATGTAGATTGATGCGTTTTAGCCAAGCATTGCGGAGAAAACGACCGCAATACGTCGATAGAAATGACAAAGTTATGTTGCAGTATGACACATGTTGGGTCGTCCGTTGAAACATACTTGGAAACGCTCAAATGGTGAGTCCGACCCCATCCCCCGTACAGCCCAGACATTGCTCCTTCCGACTACCTTCTGAGCAGTACTCCTCCAATTACGATGAAGCCAAACAATGGATGCAAGGATAGCGGCCAAAGAGCCGGCCTTTCTTCGTGAAAGAATCCGTCAATTGTCAGAAAGATGGTACAAAGTAGTAGCTAGCGTGGTACGATATTTCGAACTTTGAATGTATCACCAATTTTTCATAATGAAGCTTCAATTTTCGGCAAAAAACAGACGAACTTAATTATAGTCCCAATTTAATGCCATAAAAATTTTACCTCTTATTCTATGCAGAAAATATGTCTCTCAAGCCAACTCTCTACGTCAATAAAATAACTCATTCGTTTTTCCAGCAGACAATAATATAAGTCATCGACGAAATGTTATTTGCAAGCTAATTCAAGATTCGCGAAAAATCGCTACATTATGCTGGAAATATTTTATGGTAGATTCCTAAGAAAATTATTACATTATTGGAATCGATTCTGAGAGCGCATACTTCCCAAAAAATATGATAGCTATCGGAATTAAGTGCTGCGCCCATTTGTCTCAGATATGGGATAACAATATTGTGAATGGGCTCAAGCGGGGAGTGACGAAAATACTGAGAATTCCGTTTTCGGTTGATATTACTGAACATCCATAACTTCGACGTGCAATATATTTGAAAAATGCAATGGGAATGTTTTCATCCATACCGATGAGATACATTATCATTAGATGCCATGAATGGGAAAAGAGGAAATATTATTGGAGATTGCAGCTAGTCCGTATGATATCGATCGTAAGAAATATGTATAATGTCTGAAGGATATAAAGGGTGTTTCAATAAGAGCGCAAGATTTGAATTGCGCGCCATATTTGATAATCATAATGTCGCATGATTATGATGTGACAGATCGAAAGTTGACAGATGAGAGTTAGTGAACATGGAGCATTACATGATAGAACAACGCGTCCTGATTTTCAAAAATCATTATCAAACTGGGAAGAGTTTAATTGCCACTACTCGTAAAGTGCGTCCGATGCTCGGTCGAAATAACGTGCTTAATTCATCTACTGTGAAAAGAATAATCAAATAATTCGAAAGTACTGGTTCGGTTAGTGATGCGAAACATACGATACGAGCTCGTAGAGGTCATTTAGAACAAAACATCGCGGCAGTTCACGAGAGTGTGGTAGAAAGGCCAGAGACGTCAATTCGCCACAAGAATTGGACATTTCAACAGGCACTTTTCAGCGAATTATCTCTAAAGATTTACAGCTATATGCTTACGGAATCCATATGACTCAACAATTTCTGCCAGTAGACCATGAACAGCGATCTTGCACGAGTTTCCTCCTGGTAGTGTTATTTCCCGAGATCAGAATTAGCCTCCACGCTCTTGCGATTTAACGCCTTTAGACTTCTGGCTGTGGGTTATCTGAAATCACAGGTTTATGCCAATAAGTCTGCAATCATCGGAGCATTGGAAGCCGAAATTAGACGCTGTATCAATGAAATACCACCACATGTATTCAATAACATTATTGAAAATTTCCTCAAAAGGGTACGCATATGCCAGCAAAGCCGTAGCGGGCATTAATAAGATATTTTGTTTCATACATAATTCCCAAATGTATATTTTCTAAATCAATAAATATTTCAATACTTTGCTACAGAAAACCATGTTTATTTAACACATAGATCTTGCGAACTTAAATTGCTGTTAAATATTTTTTGCGACGTGAATCCGTCAAAGCGTATTATTTTTTTCTTGGGATTGTCGTAGAAGATCCATTTTTCGTCACCAGTCACTACCTGGTGTGAAAAACCCTTTCTTGTTTGCCTTTGAAGCATCTGCTCACAAGAAAATAATCGCCTTTCCAGAACTTTTGGTTTCAATTCGTAAGGCACCCAATAACCTTGCTTTTCAATCAAGTCCATAGATTTTCAACGTACAGACACTTCTAATTTTGTCACACCTAAAATAGGTGCAAACTTGTTCTGTATTAGTTTCGGACCTCCATTGAGTTATGTCTGTAATTCATCGTCTTCGAATTTTTGACTGTCCCGAGCGCTTTCTTCAACGCACCACGTTTGAAGCACTTAAACCATTCTCTACATGACTTGTCAGTTGGAGCATAATCACTGTAAGCTGCCGCATGCTTACGATAAGCTTCAGTTACACTTTTTTGAAATGAAATAAAGAGTTTAACCTTCCCGGAAATACTGTTCAGTTGTCAACAAATCTGATATTTTCGACAACGTGACAAAAAAAGTTCTGTATGAAACTCAAAACAATTCAAACTGATTGTAATCGGGACATGACCATCTGTCTGTTCCATGAAGATATTTTTTCTCATTTGGGAATAGATAGTAGTCACTGAGGCCAAGTCTGGACTGTATGGAAGATGAGTAATTTCTTAGAAGCCACATTCTCTCACAGCAGTCTCCGCCACGCGAGTCTTGTGAACCGGGACGTTGTAGTTAAGCAGCAACACCCCCACTGTGAGTTTTCTTCGCCTTGTTCCGTTAATTGTTTTTCTTAAATTTTGCGTATGATGCTCTTGTGATGCTTTTACCCTTTTAAGTGTATTCTATCAATAAAATACCTTTAGAATCCCAAAAAAACCGTAGCCATTACTTTTATATCATTTGAAAAAAGTGAACAATAACGAATAAACTTCACTTCAACTATTCAACGAAGAGAACGTAGATCTTTTTTCACCAAAATCGATATCAACTTGATCTGTGATTCATCAGCGATTCTGGGTTAGATCAAAGCACAATAGTTATTTCTACAACCAGTTGAGAACTATTTTTCGTAACGAACGTATTTCTGTGCAACGGTCGAAGCGAGTTGCAGAAAAGAACGCGAATTACGAAAAATATCGTCTCCCAACCTGTTTCACTAAATATTTTTTCTAACTTTTAATTTAATATGACTTTTTCAATTCAAATTGAATGTCCCTACGGACGACCGTCGTAGATTGCTTTTAAATCATCTGGTGATTCGGGCATATTTATTTTTTATTTCGTTTCTATGGAAACAAGTGGTTTGTTTCGTGGTTTTCATTGTCTAAAGAAGTGGAGCATAAATTGCATCGAAATGATAAAGAAATACGTTCATATGACTCCACCAAATGTTAAACAGGACAGATTTTCTGTCAAATATTTGAATGGCAAATGTGGTTTGCCACCTGTAGCTATAAATGTACCAATAAGTTTGGAAGTTTGCAGAAAATGATTGCCCAGTTCTTAAAGTTGCCAAATCCTTCTTTGTATACTGGTCACTTTTTTCTGCGCTCATCGACTACTTCCTTAGCGGATTCTGGAGCTGATTTGCTGGGAATCAAACAACATGGGGATTGGAAGTCTAATACTATTGCTGAGGGTTTTGTTGATAATTCCATTCCATAAATAACAAGCAGAAGATTGCAACAGACACTTTTGGAGAAAATTATATAGAAAATATTCAAATTAATGCTGAACAGAACACTTTATTGTCAGCTGGGGTCCATATCACTAATTGTTCAAGTTGTGTTATTGATATTTATAAATACTTTTGTTATTGACGTGTTGAAATTGAATTAAATTATAAATCTGCATAATATGTGGCACGTCACATTAAATGACAAGAAAAAGGTAATTCCAGTAGTTTAGTCGAACAATTTTTCTCAATCAATAGCGAAATATACTTCTCATTAACAGTTGTGAAATGTTCTTTTCGCCACTAGTTACGAAAAGTAAAAGATTTCAAAACGTCAATGAGTTTTGAAAAGTGGCACCTTGTATTTCAAAAATAAGAAAAAATAGTTTGTGAAACCCTAGTTGTACTTGATCAATGACCAATAGAGTTTAACCTGTCATAGTTTGAAACAGTGACTAAATCTGTGATAAGCACTTTGGGAACATGGAACTAAATTGTAGAATATCAACAGGCATGATCCAATGACTAAGTTATGTGAAACCCACTGCTAGAGACTTGAAATTTCAACTGTGGGTTTGCAGTCTGAACGTTTCAATTATGTTGCAAAATGAACAAGGTCGCTCCTTTCACCGTTTTCTTCAGAAGTGTTTAGGCTATCTAAACTACAGGAATGTCGAAAGTAGTTATGAATTCTTTCTTGGTCACGAATCTTTATTATTCCGATTCCGTGAATACGATGTTTTCCCATTATGAACATTTTATTCGCTGTTATTCGTATGCAATGCAGATGTTTAAAGTTTCCACCTCGATATAAACATCGTGATATACTTTTCGCAGTTTTCCGCAGATGCCTAAATCATACTGAACAGTCGACAAACGGCTTGAATTCCGTTTTCGTTAACTGATTCATAAATCCTAATTCTCGGAATTCTCAATCTTTTACCCAGACCTTAATCACACGTTTCTATTCTATTCACGATCTTGGTCATTCCACCTTGCATGCACCAGTTTGATCGGGAGACTATTAATTAAAACTTGTCAATTACCTTAAAGTCAATCCGTTCCAGTGTTTCTAATTATACCGCGGGTTAAATCGCCTTCGATTTTGGCCTTTTTCTCCTATAATTACGGACGCCTAGCCGAATTTTTATGGGAAACAGGAAACCAAAACGAAATTACTTCGACACTCCATTCTGTTCCAGAATTCTCCGCTGCTGAATCGGTGGAAAGAAAGGTGAATCTAAAAAAAAATCGCTCCGGTTGCGGGTCGGCGAGAGAGATCAGAAAGAGTTAATTCCCAAGTGCTCGAAGCGAATGCGATTAATTTATATTTTACTTTGGAGTTCTAATTCTTCAGTTGTTCGTTGAGTTGAAAACTTCAACGTGCAAAATTTATGGAGTATGGTTAATTTAGGTTTTATGTGCAACTCGCGTTATATAAAATATCTGACGATGAAACTTTCATTAGCGGTTCTGTTTACAGACTTATTTTTATGAGTTATGTTTGTTTTTCAGACTGATTAGTCGTAACTTTGATGTGAAATGAAAAGAACGTTTCGACATGGGAAAAGCGAAAAACAAATCAGCTGATAACTTCCCGGTTTTATGAGGACAACCCAACTTTTCAATCTAATTCGATTTTATTCGCCAACATAGTCTTCTCCGACAATTACCTCCCCATTTGATCCAAATCTGCAGCTAGATCTGCGTATAGGCAAAAGCCATTGGGAGCCAAATCTGGACAACGGGGTGGGTACGGAAGCAATTTTCCCAGGAAACTATTCCAGTTTGAATTAATTCCAAGTTGTTGATTTATAAAAATCATGAAATAGCTGTTTGATTGATTTCGTCTTTACTTGATGGAAACTCTTTTTAATTGAAAAATATATAAGGGACAGTATTTCAATTTCCACAAAAATGTTTACTACAACAATTGTTTCACCACGATGTGGGTTCTTCTGGTATCTGCATTCTACTGATTGATGGTGTCTAGTGCAACAGAGTTTAAATACAACTAAGTACGTGACAAAATAATGGTAAAAATAAGTCATAAAAACTTAGAGTGTTTATTGGAGTTTGCCGCTAAAAATTCCATTAAGGAAAGATCATCAGTAATGGGGATCTGTCAACATCTGTTTCTTCATTCGAAAGGATTTTACGGGCATTGTACCTATTGATTTCCAAAAACTCTGAAAGTGTCAATCCAGAACATTTGCATTCGATGTGGATAATTTCATAGTTTTTATTGAAATAATGTCTGAATTACTTAAGATGATTAGCATTTGTCGAATGTACGGAATCCGATATGTAACTTCTTTGGTGTTCTGGGATTCTTTTCTTGATTGATCTATCTGTCTGGCCAATATATACTAAAGGCAAAGTCAAGTTGTAGACTCCAGATTTATTTTCTTTATTTGTTGGATCCTTATTGTTTTTGATATAAGTAGTGAGGTTATTAATGGTTTCAAAAGCTGAACTGTAATTGAAACTATTTTTTAAATTTTTAGCAATATTTTCAGATAATCCATTAACATACGATAACGAAAATTATTTTTGTGTCCTCTTTTATGATTGAGTGATGAGATTTAATGCTATGTTCTTTTGTTTATTGGATACCATTTTGTCTATAAGAAAGCGGTTGTAACCGTTGTTAGAAGCTATCTGTTTAGTAATATTTAATTCTTGGAAAAAATCATCTGAATTCAGAGGACATTCAATAGTCAATGAATAAAACTATCAAATACTGACATCTTTTGGTTGGTGGGGTGATTTGAAAGTTTGTGTTTGTGAAAAATACTAAAATTATATGGATTATCTAATCTGGTTATAGTGACCTCAAAAAAATTAATGCTGTGTTTCTTTTCTTCTTCGATTGTGAATTTGATTTTTGAACGGAGTTTATTAATAAAATTCGTGAAGAATATCATTTACATATCTATACCAATAAAGGAAGTATTTACTTATCTTATTTAGGTGTATTTTTGATTCTAAATCAAATCTACATTCGACATATGCTAATCATCTTAAGGAATTCAGGCATAATTTCAATAATAACTGAAATTATCCAGGCCGAAAGCAAAAGTTCTAGATTAACACTTTTGGAGTATTTGGAAATCAACAGATTCAATGCCCGTAAAATCCTTTTGAATGAAATAACAGATGTTGACAGATCCCCATTACTGAATATCTTTTCCTAATGGCAGTTTTCTAGCGGCAAACTCCAATAAACACCCTAAATTTCATGACTTGTTTTTACCATTATTTTGTCACGTGCTTAACTGTATTTGAACTCTAGTTATACTAGACACCAGTTAGTAGAAGCTACATCGTGGTGAAGCAGTTGTGGTATTAAACATTTCTGTGGAAATTAAAATACTGTCTCTTTTATATTTTTCATGAAATAGCATCGGAAATGAAATAGCCAGGAGATAATAATATACATTCTCATAAAATATACCGAAGGCGTTTCTAAGAATAATGGATAATTCGAAAGAAATATAAATTAAAAACTTCTTTTAAAATAAATTCCAATTTATTAAAAAAAATGGACCCTTTCCAAATATCTTAAATCGGGTGTTCATGAGTTCACCTGATTTCCAATAGGTTTATATAGAACACTATCGCATTTCCCAAGAGAAAGTGGGAGAATATTTGAAATTTCACTCGAGTAAATTCATTGTAAACAATAACTTAAAAATTGTAAATTGGAAGTTTATGAATTAACTTCACTGCCAAAAAGTTTATATAGGACACTGCTGTATGTTCCAAAAGAGAATATGGAAGAATATCTACAAAAATACCTCTACTTAATAATTTGTTCAATTTGTTCCAAAAAATTTTCAGACACGGAGACGATGAAAATAGAAATACTTGAATTGAATAAAAGCTATGTCCTGAACTATTTGGAACCCCTGAAAATCAATGGTAGAATAAAATTAAAATTCTACCCAACGAACAGACAAATGTGAGCAGTACACTATTCTTGAATATTTGCGTTCAAAAATAAGTTCTAGACACTCTTTTCTAATTTTATTAACATTTATGGTAAACTGAACATCGAAGTTGAATTCTATCTATAACACAATAAAAAAGAATATTTCCTATAAAAATTTACTTATTCAAAATGGAATTATCTAGAGAAGCAAGTGTATAATTCAAAAGGGGCTATGATTTTAATGAATTTATTGATATTAGCATTTTGTATAATTAATATATTAGTTGAATGATTTTTCATCAAGTAGGGGAGAATTTCGTCATAAAGGGTGGGACATCTAAAGTTTGAATTTTGAAATAGTGGTTAGTTCAAGTCTAGAAACACTTCTGTCATTCGTGTTTCGTAAGAAAGTTTGTTTTATATTTGATATTAACAAAATGGGTCGACTCACGCTTGAACAAACTGAAAAATATTAAATGCTTATTTCCAAAGTAGTGAATCTTCTATTCTAACTGTTAAAAATTCACATGAAAAATACAATAGAAAGGAAATGCCCTCACGGAAATTTGTGGATCAATTTTTTTCTGAAAATTGAATCGTTATTCGATAAAACAACCCGCTCACGTTATCATTCGATGAGTACAGTTGAAAACATTGCTGCTGCTTATGAGATTGAGTCCCAAACAATAGACAATGAAAATTGGGATGATTGAATGGGTACTAAATACACGATTAAAATCAGTATGAAAAATGAAACGAATTTTCGTTGACATATTTTATTCTCTCACCTTACAGTCTTAACAGCATCTTCAATTTTTCACATTGATTCACCATATTATTCTCGTTTATTTTCTGAACTCACTTCTCTTTTAAACTCCAGATTGGGTTTATGAATAAAAAACATATTCCATTTCCGCTAATATTTTATTTTACTACAATCATTCGTCATACCGTGACTTCTTCAGATGAGTACTACTGGATACTGATTTTACAATGTTCGAGAATATCTATATATAGTGCAAGTTCATAACAATATTGTTTATTGTTCATAATTTCAAAATGAATTTCCGTCAAGTAAAGACCGAAACAATCATATAGTTCAGATTGGGTGTCTGCATCTTATCTTGTAACAAACACATAACAGACTATCATTATCATATAGTAAATACAAATTCCGTTCAAATAGGGCTCTATTAAGGAAAAAAACTTATATCCACTTGTCCATATTATTGACAGTCAAAATTGAATGCAGTGTTTCCGTAATTCTTGTTTCGTGACGTAACAAAACAAGGAAAAAGTTATGAAACTGAGCTGGGAATGACCACTTAAGACATAAAATGCACACATCAATTTCACAAAATATAAGAATACTGCAGTTTCCTCACTGAAAATATTTCTAGTCATTCAGTTAGTCGCTGAAAACATGTTTAATCGAATACTTCTCCAAAGTTTGAAGGCTGGATCCTATCACAATACCCGTAATCTTCGCTCACTCGAAGGAGAAGTCTGGAAAGTTCGGGACAATACAAACTCTTTCCACCCTACCTCAATTTTGACTGAATATTTTGTTGTCAACTCAAGACATTTAAGCTCAACAGTTTACAGGCGTTTTCTATCAATGAAGCCAATACGCTGAAAGCTCGAACGCCCTGATTATCCAAGCCTTTATCTAATTAACTTAATTGGGTAAAATGGTTCGAGTTGGGATAGCTCGTGTATCAGCTGAAACAGCTGAAGTATCTGCCTATAAGTTTGGTTTGGACCGATCTGAATATTCATGGCGATTTGTATTGCACTTCAGTTATTGGGCACCAGAATCGAACACGCTTGGGGAGATTTCCTTTCATCAGTTCAGATATCCCTTCAGAGGTGATCGGAAGGAATCCCTCGCGCTATGAATAGATGAGTAAATTAACTGAAGTTGTTAGATTGCCTGCGGCTAGGCCCGTAGAAAGGATACGCTGTTTGGATATGCATATAACACAAGTTCCTTTTATTACATTGAGTTAGTTGATTTGATTGTCTAACTATTGAAAGAACTGCTTCCATAAGCAGTGCGGAGTGCATTCAGTGATAAACTGACAAACTGTACAAACAATTCCATTTGGAATGTTGTAATATTCAGTAATTTGCAATATCGATATTTTTTATCCATTATATACCGGGTGTTAAGAAACAACATTTCAATATTTTGGGAGCTGATTCTAGACCTCAAAAAAAGTAAAAACTTTCATATAAACATGGATCCACAAAAGAGACGTTTTGGATAAATGAGCGATTTTCGTTTTTCGAAATATTAACTACTAGTGCAACCAAATACAATAAATTACAAAAAATATTCGATTTATTTCTGACTTATAGTGTTTTACAGAAGATGTTCCATATGACCACCGTTCATTCAATGCAGGAAGTACATCGTCGCATGAAGGATTTACGTTCTCTTTCGAAAAGACCTGGTCGTGTTCGGATTTTTTGACAGGGTAGTTCAATCCAATGTTGCAACTCTTCGATGTTATTTACTGATGTTGCATACACTAAACTTTTCGAATATCCCCAAATATAAAACTCCAAAGGATTCAAATCGAGAGATCTAGCGGGCCATGGGACCGAGCCTCCTCGTCCTATCCATCTGGAAAATGTTTGATTTAAATGATCCTTAACAGCAAGTGTATAATGTGAGGGCGCTCCATTTCGCATAAACCAAATACTCATCCACTGATTTAATGGTACCACGTCTAGAAAATCAGCCAAGGTATTTTGAAGAAATTTGAGGTATGCGGCTCCTGTTGAATTTCGTGGTAAATACTGATCCTAGCACACGATCTCCTGAAATACCTAACCAGATATTTATACTGAAACGCTGTGGATGCCTGACTTCAGGACTGGCTTGTGGATTTTCGGCCGCCCAAATAAGGCTATATTGAAAGTTCAATATTCCATCTTTGGTCAAGCCGGCTTCATCAATGAAAAGGATATTAGGAGCAAAATGAGGATGTCCAGCAATCCTTGTTAAAACCCATTGACAGAATGTCCTTCTGGCTTGATGCCTAGAGGGAATAAGAGCTTGCCCGCGTTGAATATGGAATGGATAGAGAAGTTATTGATGCATAGTCCTGTACACAAGGGCGCCACTTACTCCTACTTCCGCTGAAGTTCTTCTTACGCTTGTACCGGGATTTTCGGTCACAATATTTGAAATTTGCTCTTCAACTTCTGGAGTACTTACAGATCTTGAAAGTTCACTATCACGAGCGTTTTTTCTTGGAACCAGTTCACCTCAATTGTCTAAAAACTTGATTGATCACATGAGAAATAAATTGAAGATCGGGATAAGCCTCTGCATAAAGGCTACGTTTTTCAGGACCACTTCCATTGGCAAAATACTCAATACAAGTACGTGAATGTCATATAAAAATGTTCGATGAGCTGTGAATTTCTTTTAATGAAACTACTGAGAAACATTTTAATTGTAAGTTCAGTAAACAAGACATCTGATAGATAAAAAAAAATCGATATCGTATTTGGTTGCGCTAGTATCGGGTGTTTTTTTTTGAGTGATAGAACTTCAAATTGAAATAAAACACATTCAAATTAAGATTGAAGTGAATTTTTTTTTATTTGATAGATAATTTTATGGCATTTATGTTTTAAAAATAATTTCCGGCATATGTCCACCACGACTAGCTCTGAAGAACCTCATTCGACCAGACCAATTTTGGACCACATTTTCGATTAATTGAGGCCTTATTTCATCAATAACACGAGTTATGTTGGCTTCCAAATAGTCTACTGTTTCTGCTTTATCAGCATGAACCAATGACTTGACATTACCCCAAAAAAAAATAATCCAGTGGAGTTATGTCGCATGATCTTGGATGCCAATTAATCGGGCCATTTCTCGAAATAATGTTATCGCCAAATCTTTTTTTCAATAAATCAATTGTTACGATAGCAGCATGAGGTGTAGCACCATCTTGTTGGAACCAAAGCACTTCTGGGCCGATACCATTCAAATTTTGAAATAAATAATCATTTATCATCGATCTGTAACGACCAACATTCACTATCACATTAGCTCCAGCATCGTTCTTAAAGAAATATGTTCCGATGATGCCTCCAGCGTGTAAAGCACACCATACAGTTCATTTTTCAGGATGCAATGGAACCTGCAGAACTTCTTCCACTCCATATACGGCAATTTTGTTTGTTTACATAGCCGTTCAACCAGAAATGAGTTGGATCTTGTATGGGTGTAGACCAAGATCTTCACGCACAATTTTTCATGGGGTGAATGCACAGAGTCCAACTTGTTGTGAACGTCGACGAATAGACAAATCTGGATCATCATTAACACTATGACTTACAGCAGCGATATTTTCTTCTGTACGTACAGTTCTTTGTCTTGTAGTTGTTGTTGTTGCATCGAGTTGAGGAAACATTGTCCGAAAAGTATCGATAGTTCAACGAATAAGCTGCTCTGATGGACGATTATGTAAACCAGAAATTTCACGAAGTGTTCTATAAGTTTGGTGAATAAAACACTGATTTTGAAAATAAATTTCAACAATTTGTAAACGTTGTTGAAGCGTGAGTGTTTTCATGATAATTTGTCAATGCTTACTGAACAGAAATGTCAAAACAACATGGCTTCTTCCTTCTGTCAAATCACAGTTATTCCTACGGAAAGTTCTATCACTCTAAAAAAAAACACCCGATAGTTAATTCGAAAACCGAAAATCGCTTATATCTCCAAAATGGCTCAGTTGCGGTCCCACGTTTATATGAAATTTTCTATCTATTTTGAGGTCTATAATCAGTTCACAAAATATTGAAACTTTGCTTTTAATACCCGGTATATACGCATAAACGGCAATGAAATAAGAATACGCGATTTCATTCTAATTTCTTGTCAAAGTTAAGAATTAAAATATGAGAAATTACTTCGTGTTATTAAATTTTTTCAAATTTTTTTTCAGAAAAACAACTCACGTTTTTATAGTTATCGTCGAACTATGGACTCTCTCCAAGTAGCAACTGTTAATGTTCTGCCGTAACCGTTTTCAAATCCCAGAGCCCCATTTTGTTCTGTAAATAAAACATACTATTTGTTTGAAAATTATTGAAATTTTTATTTCATTATAAAGATCTATGTGTACCATCATTAGCTATGAAATAAAACATCATTAAGTGTTCTCCACGAAAACGCTGGCAGGAATGAAGTCCTTGAACCCAATTTTCCATAACTGTCTTACACAAATCAGGTCGTATATTAGCAATTACTTGTTCAATATTGATCTGTTAATCATCTTACTTTGCTGAATAATTGCTGCAATCCAGTGACTTCATGTAACCCCAAAGAAAGGAGTACAATGGGGTAAAATCGCTGAGAGAGATATTTTCGTAAAATTCGTCTGGGAGATGCCCAGTTCTTGTGAACGTCGAGAAATCGATAAATGTTGGCTTTACGAATACTTTCAAGTACGGCACCAATACTCTCTTCACTTCTTGCATTTCTTTGTCTCACTGGTACTGTAACATCATGAAGTGTAAAATTTGTTTCAAACTTCTTCACAAACGTAAAGCTAGAGTAACAGATCGCGATTTTTCATAATAAATTTCGACTATTTGTAAGTGTTGTTGGAGTGTGTACCTTTTCAAGATTAAATGGTAGACATTGACAAATAAAACTGTCAAGGTCACAAATAAACAGTGGCTGCCATGCGTGAATAATGTCAATTTAAAAATGAGGAGTTTCCATTGAGAGACCCATTACATATATGTTATAACTATTCCATCCCGTAGAGATTCTGATACAGTTCCTCGACGAAGTTCAAGTTGCTTGGAACAAGGTGATACAATCATGCATCGAAATATTCTTCACAAGTATTGAGCCAATGTTATCAGTATACCTCTGACATTATCTACAATAAATACACACTTGTTCAATTCTCAGCTTTAAATTATATGTCTTTGTAGGACAAGTTTATTCTTCCTGACTAAGCAATCGAAAAGCGACATTTCGGCTGTAATATTCAACAGAAAACAAATTACACGTGACATATATAGCAGAGTAGAAAACCCGATGTCATCTTTTCATTATTACTACTGTTGAAAAATTCAATATGGAATATATGCACCTTCGGTTCAACTTTATAAAAAGGCAAGGCCAGTAGACCGTCCAGTTCGGTCTACTTATTTCCGCAATTTATATGGTGTTCATAGTTTTATTCGGCAGCCAGCATCTGCAGATAATGGTCTCCACATCTGTTATTGTCCCGCCGCGTTCGACATAGGTTTTCGACCAGAAATTATTGCTAAGCTCAGACGGAAAAATCTCGGAATATCGTAGTAATCCGAGAATTTATGAAGAACACGAATGCATTAGTGTTTGACCGAGATGGAGGCGACCACTCTAATGATTTTTCTGATGTGGGATAATGAGAAATTCGGCGTGGATGCCGGTATACCGGGTGTTGGTAAACAAAGTTCCAATATTTTGGAAGCCTATTATAAACCTCAAAATAATTTAAAAATCTCATAGAAGCATGGATCCGCAAATGAGCCATTTTGGAAATATAAGCGATTTTCGGTTTTCTGATTAACTACTAGCGCAACCAAATACGATATTCGATTTTTTTTTCATTTTTCAGATGTCTTGTTTACTGAACTAACAATTAAAATGTATTTTAGTCGGTTCATTAAAAAAAAATCACAGCTGGCATCAAAAATTTGGTTTTCATATGACATTAACGTACTCTTATTGAGTGTTTTGCATCCGATTCGAGTTGTTTACTTTCTTTCACTTTGTTGTTAAGAAAAATTTATTATTCCTGAATTTGAAATACCTTATTCTAATATTGCAATAAGTGATATGGTTTTCATGTATGGCCGTACCAACGGAAGTGGTCCTGAAGCACGTCGCCTTTATACAGGCCTATCCCGATCATCAATTACCTTCTCATAAGACGTTCAAGCAAGTTTCTAGAGGATTGAGGGAGACTCGTTCCTTAAAATAAAACGGTCGTGATACTGGATGTCCAAGATCTGTAAGTACTTCAGAACTTGAAGAGCAAATTTTAAATATTGTGACTAAAAATCCCGGGACAAGTGTAAGAAGAATTTTAGCGGACGTAGGAATAACTGGCCTCCTTTTATGGAGAACTATGCATCATCAACTTCTCTATCCATTCCATTTTCAACGCGTGTAAGCCCTTTATCCTCCTGATCATCAAGGCAGAAGGACATTCTATCAATGGGTGTTAACAAAGATTGCTGAACATCCGCATTTTACTTCCAATATCCTTTTCACTGACGAAGCCGGCTTTACCAAAGATGGAATTCTTAATTTTCATAATAGCCATATTTGGGCGGATAAAAATCCAAACGTCATCAAGGCATCAACAGCGTTTCAGTATAAATATCTGACTACGTATTTCAGGAAATCATTTGTTGGGACCAGTAGTACCATGGAATTTAACAGAAGCCGCATACCTTAACTTCCTTCAATATACCTTACCCGATATTCTAGACGTGGTACCTTTAAATCAGTGGATAAATATTTAGTTTATGCAAGATGGAGCGCCCCCACCTTATACACTTGCTGATAGGGAACATTTAGATGAAATATTTCCCAGAAGATTGATATAACGAGGAGGCCCAGTGCCGTGGCTCGTTAGACCTCCCGATTTGAATCCATTCGACTTTTGTATTTGGAATTATTTGAAAAGTTCAGTGTATGGAACGTCAATGAATAACATCGACGAGTTGCAACATCGGATTGAACTATCCTGACAAACGATCAGAACACAACCAGGTCTTTTCGAAAGTGTACGTAATTCCTTCATGCGACGATGTACTTCTTGCATTGAAATGGACGATGGTCATATGGAACATCTTCTATAAAACACTAGAAGCCAACAATAAATCGAACATCTTCTGTAATTTATCGTATTTGGTTGCGCTAGTACTTAACATTTTGAAAACCGAAAATCACTCATATCTCCAAAACAGTTCATTTGCGGGTCCATGTTTATATAAAACTTTTTACTTATTTTGAGGTCTAGAATTAGGTCCCAAAATATTGAAACGTTGGTTTTTAACACCCTGTATAACACGTAAAACGATCGTAAACTATTACATTTCATTAACCAAGAGTATTTTTAATTTATCATAATTTAAATGAGTCATATATTATCGCTTCTTCATACTTACTGTGAAAATACACAAAAACAATACTGGAAGAATTTAGAATTCAGAAGACAACGTGGCTGAGAATGACAGAAGAATGGCGACAACGTATCTTGAACTCTACTTGAACCTGAATTCATTCTGTTGTCGAAACAGTTCAGTGTACAGAAAAAATGGACTGAAATTATATATATAGGATAAATAAAGTTTAGTTGATTTTATGGAAAAACTTGAAATATTTCGTGAAATCAAGAAATGTTTCATTGAAGAATAACCATGAACATTTCGACTATGTGTATTATAACATTTTTTGTTGCAAATAACTTGTACGATCTCCCCTTGAAGATTTGTCCTTTTAAAAGTAGACAACATGTATAAATATTTCGAATACCTCGGTTTTAACTTCGTAAAAATTAATTTTGAAATTTATAGAATAAAAAAGAAACAATTTGAACTTTCGCCGATTTAGCAGAAGTTTACAATGTTATATTTGAAAAATAAAGAACTTCAAAATTTCGAAGGTATAGTCGGATATTTATAAGAATAAAGATGCTGGGTAATGTTTGTGATAATATTCTAGGATATGCCATATGGGACGAATGATGAAAATCAACTGCGCTGAAACTTTTAGGTGAACTTTGAATATAGAAAGAAACCCACATGTGGCAAGTTTTGTAAAGGCACTTTTTGGAATTTTTGTATGAACTCTACCTTTTTTTTAACGGAAATTATAGTAGGGCATAGCATATTCCATATGATATTATATACATTCTGATGCTGAAATTACCGCCGAAATGAAATTATAATGAATTATTTAGTTTCTACTAAAAGCAATGCTCATACTCATCAATGTTGAGGTCTATGAATTACATGTTTTAATGAAAATATTTTCGATGAAACTCTAATGGTTATTTACTGGTACCGGACATCCATTCTAACCATATAAATTTTCTCTTGAAGGGCGCTATCTAAATCAGACCAAATTCCCTTCCAAACACTTTTCTCTTCAGAATCTATCCACGAAGCAATTTCAATGCTACAGAGTGGAATAACCGGAGCCTGAAACCCCATTTAACCCTGACTGAATACCCACTAAGATTTCCGTGACACACGGAAATTGGTAACATTTATTCGGATAACATGAAGATCGAACTTTCCAAGGTACTCTGTCGGAGAGTTCTTCCAGATGGAGAAAGGGTCCGTTGAAATCTGAAACGAATGAACCTTTGTAACAGATATTGAGTTGAGTGTTCAATTTTCGTATATTTGCATTGAACGAATGAAGTTTGGTAAGTAATAATGGGTTCCTCATTTTGCAGATCTAATAATAAAATATAAGACACTAAACCAGCCGAATCTTGTCAGCTTTCTCTGACTTGAAAAAAATTGAGTGCTTTAGCCTGTTCTAAAAGTCATAGTTTCCGAGCAGTATTTTCTGAAATTTTGTTTCTAATTTTGTATTAACATTTATTCAGAAATAAGCGAGAATTACTAATTTACGAATCCTACTTAAAGAACTTGTCGAAATTCTTTTTGTCGCTGAGTTGACACAAAGAATTGTCCTCTATACGCGGAGTTTACGTGTCATCTGTCATTAAGTTTGTTCGCAGTGTGCTACGTTTGGACAGTTAATTTCAAGTGAACTACAATTTTCACGATAGATAAAAATATCGTGTCGAATCCCTCTCAAATTTTGCATAGCAATAAAATATTTCGTGTGCTGAAGACCGGAAAATGTTACATAAGGCTTTCAGTAAGTCAACTATAACAGAAACTCCCCAGATGTTTTTTATGAGCCAAAGAGATCTCTAGATATTCCAGTAGGTCCAACTTTTTGCTTTTGTTACCTGAGTGTAGAATTTAGGTTTTACCGAAGTCTATGAAGTGGTATGTTTATGCAAGGAGCAGAAAAACCACTAGATGTTTTATTTTGCAGTATAGATTTTTTATATTCTTCTACTCTAATTTTGATTGAACGACCAGTTTGACCTATGTAAAAAGCAGGGCATACACTACAATGAAATTTGTATATGTCACTTTTTCCCCAATATTCAGACCATCTTTTTTTTTAACCAAAATGACCCTAGATTTCTTTTATTTGTACATATGGTGTTGATGTTGTTTTTTCTGAGTCTACTGCAAATTTGGCTCCTCATTTTTGGAATATGGTTCATACTGTAAAATTTTTTTTTAATCTTTTTCTAGAGGAGGCAGATATATGGATGCTAATGATATTTCATGCTGTTTTTTGGAAATTAATTTATCTATTATTTTTTCGTTATAACCGTTAGTTGATGCTCATGCTTTTAGAACTTTAATTTCT